>JBCAUI010083324.1:0-34942 GCA_038406195.1 Haplosyllis anthogorgicola | reverse complement strand
TCTCCCCAGCTTAACCAATAATGTGAGTAGTGGGAGGAGCTTAATTGGAGCATAATGGGTTCTAGGCTCTCTCAAAACTAACTGCAAGGAATAGAAAAAGTCAAAATGATACAGATACTCTTTTCTGAAATTGAATACATATTATCCGTATCTAATAGTTGTGTAGATTTAAGGAAATTGAATAAGAGAATGGAAACTAAAGGGGGAACTTTGTTGCATGTAACGTATTCCATACTAAACAGCGGAGCTCACTGCACTCTGATAATGACTGACAGTACTTTGTGATTAAAATGGTCTGAAAGGACTGCTTTCATTGTTTAATTTTTCTCCTATCAGGTAGTAGTGCCTCAACTAAATGATAAACTAAGCGGTGTTTTCGCTTTACGTTACATTCACTTTGTAATGTAAATGTGCACAATTGCCACATTTCTGAATAAATCATCAGTAGACTACGTTACTTCATTTTGTACAATTAGACCATGTTTGTTTGGTAAACCAATCCGCAGATTGACCACTTTGAAAGTAGCCAAACTACACGGAAACTGCTTAGATAGGTAGCTTTGATGAAACTGACAACCGGTTAGTTGAAAGTCGAGATGATAAATGAGCCGACAGATGCACTATTAATATAGGTGATCATAATGATTCCTACCGCAATGTAATTAAACTGATCCTGTAATGAATTCCCAGGAAAAAATAGACTATTATCAAAGTTTTCGTGTCGGTCAACAATGCAAATACTTCCCATCCCCGATATTATTCCTTCACAAGTACGATGTATTTTCCGCAGAAAAAAAAAACAAAAAAAAACGAAACGGAAAAGCTGTAGTAATATTTGTGTAATACATGACGCACTCCTGTGAGCCAATGCACCAATGCAGAAGAGGAATTGGTTCTTTCTGTTTAAGCTTTATTGTGTTATTCTCGAGAACATCAGCAAGGCGTGAATTTCCATTGTTTGCAAGATCCCTGATTTCCTCATATGTGACCGCCACTGTTAGATGTAATGAATAATCTTGTCAGTAGTAAATGAGAGTCCAATTTTTATACCCATGTAATCAAACTTTTTGGGAATAGTACTATTTCTTTGTAAGAAGCAGATGTTCTTTTCATCCTTCTTCAGTTGTACACAATAAAGATGTTCTCATACCATTACATAATAACATTTACTGAACATGTAAACTACTCAAGCTTCACCAGGGTATCCCTGGTGCACATCCAATCCATTGTTTACCCTAAACAAGCCACTGAACATCATTTTTCTCATATTTGTTCCAAGTTATAATTAAACAAAGACCTTGCTGCATCTTGTCACCAAGGTATTCAGTAACTACAGAAAATACCAACACGAATAAACACAGACAATGCCCTACGTTCGAGGAGCAGTTCTTAAAGTGAAACTAAACTTTTTGGGGCGAACTATCCATTCGTGAACGAAATTAATCTGATAATCTTGTAGTCCCTTAATCCTATAATAATCAACGATTCTTTTACAGCAATCTTTACCTTTATTCACAGGAAACTCAGCAGATATAATTTTGCAAGAAATTAACATTATTCTTTTAATTTTACAAGGGATACAATTCTCGTTTTCTTTTGTGCTCATACAAATGAGTGTTCATCAACCACTTACACCTAAATTTCCAAACATCTTCCTGATCATGACGTCACACATTCACTTTGTAGACACCGCCACCAAAATTCGTAATCCTTACTTGATCACCCCCTCCCTTTTGCCTAAGTACTACGTCAGATTCTGTGTCAAAAATTAATTTTCACTGATGGATTAGAAATAGAAGGGAAAACAGATCTGTTCGCATATTCGCTCAAAATTTGAAAGTATGCGAGTCCACCTCTTCCCCTGGATTCTACTGATATATGTAAACGAGATCTGACGTGTTTTTCGCTTGTTTCTTCTTTCTCTTTAATTACCGATACCGACTACTGACTTCAGATACAAGAAAAAACCCAAAGTTTAATAAGACATCGGAACTATATGCCTAAAGCCTTATCAAATAAATACAGGAATTCCACAGACTTGTCAAATTGCAACGTATGCAACAAGTGGGATTGTAGTCATTCCTAATGATTGCCATGATATATAAGGTTGTAAATATATGTCATCTCTTGCAATGCACACAATGCTAAATTTCCCATTTTCCTTGCAAGAGAAACTCAGTTTTTGAATAGTTGGTTGATAACCTCCTGCCACATCGTTTGTTGTAAGTATTTGTCGAATGCGCAGGTTTCTAATAACGTTATTCTGGATATGTAAAGCCACAATAACTTCGATGCAATTACTTTTATTTGCACGACACGATCAGAAGACCAAAGTAAATCTTTAACACATAAATACAAATGCTGAGAAAAATAACACTACGGGTGTGATGGTCGCCGAATGGATTCACAAAGATAAAACAAATTTCATTCACGAATTTATATCTGCTTATTAGGACAGAGTAACATAAGTTATGTGAGCAAAAGTACCTGCTTCAGGTCTTCCAGACTAACAGACGATGAAAGGTAAGCGGTTATCAGGCATTAGATGATAAACTACACACAGAGAGTCTGCTGACAGTACAGCTGCTTCTCTTAGGGATGTTCACTTTGTTCTCCTGAAAACGGGAGTCCTATCACCACACTGATAACTAGAGTTAGCCAGAAAATGTATAGTATCAAAAGATCAAAAGAGTTTTCAACATTCAAAACGTATAAAGTATTGCGTCATTTTGTGTAACTTAACTTTGTGTAATTTCTTTATTATCATCATCACAATGGTCATGTGGAACTTGTGTTGTCTTGTATCGCACGTGTAGTTGACCTCGAAGCACCTTAACACGTGCCATTCGTAACTTTATCTTGATCAATATTGACCATACTGACAGGAGATTCCATAACCAACCACAGAATTCCTGAAGCTGTCACTATCAACAAGTCCTACAGAGTAACTGTGTGCTGGGGCTGTTCGACGGAGTCCTAATAGGACATGTCAAATTGCAACCATATTTATCTGAAAGGACAATGAACCTCAGATGTACTTATTTACTTCAGTGTGAACGCATGGACATTCATTTAGATAAACGTAGCCTCCCAAACCAGCAGTATCGCAATAATATTGATCAATTTACAGCACCAGACAATATTTTTTCCAAAACATGTATTTTCAGAATGAACAAAGAAAGAAGTATCCAGCAGAAAAGGCAATATTATTCTTGAGGAAGAGGGGTGAAGTGGTCAACAGACATGGTCAAGTGGTCCAGTAACACTACACTGTTACCTGCAACAGATCCCCCCAAGTCCAGAACTGTAGATGATTTTACTGACAAATCATTTCCAGATTGAAGCAACCTTTCAGTCACGAAAAATCCAACCTTTAACACATCTGCCTACATCATATCATATCATAAAGTTCCTTTTTACTTTGATGATTCTTTTAAACTTGGGTGGCCATTAGCTTGCACCAACGCTCTATCAACACCATGATATGATACGTTTCCGATATCATTTTTTGAGTTATTTTATAATTCAATATTCAATCTGCCAAGTCCACCACACATTCAATATGTTTCAAAAGACGAAAAGCAGTACAAATATTAATCATATTCCCAAAGACTATGAGAAATCCTCATTTCACGAGTAATTCCATTATTAGCAATTCGTTCATTGAAATGAAAGTCAGCTTTAATTGAAGCCTTTACCTTCCCTCAAGAAATAATTTCCATGCAGCATAGATTGATATTATTAAAGCAGATGATGCGAAATGTAATTCCGATACTAATTTGTTGATCTACAAAAATTGTTTTGTAATAATTGTTGAGAAGGGTAATTATTTAGAAAGATAATGGATGTTTGCATCTGCTCAGTCATTTATCACGCCTTTTCCAGAATGTCAGATTAATCTAAGTTTCCTTTGAGCATGTTACATAATCAAATATCTTTGGCCACTTTCAAAGAGGTCGATCCGTTAGTTGGTTTACAAAACAAACACCGTCTAATTGTACAAAATGAAGTAATGCTGAGTACTGATGATTTATGTAGAAGTGTGTCGATTACGAATATTGACATTACAGTCATCGCTTAATAGTTGGTAATGTGTTAGATCGTGGATAATCATACACTGGATCACCAATTATAGAAGGTGTATCCTGCAGTCGCCATTGAAAACTCCTCGGGACATTGCGCTGTTCTGGGTTATTACACCTGAAAGTCCATGTTGGATCAAAACACAGGGCATCTTTCCACCTAGTGAGATTTAACTCATTATTTATAAGCCACTTTCATTTCAGAAATCATACTTCAAATTTTTATGTGTGAGTCACATCATTCTGGTGTTGCTATTGCATGTAACCATGTAAACATTAATGAAACAAGATCAATTTCCTCGACGAAATTACCGGGAGTTCCAGAATAGAGCAACTCGGAGGGGAATGTTGGCTTGTCCAGCAATAATGCTGCACAGCCAAGTATTGAGCTAGCATAACCATGTATTCTCAACTTGTAAAAATATTAAATACTTTGTCCAACTTAAACACTTTTGAATTACCGATAAAATGTTACAAATAAATTTTTTCAAAGGTACAAAGAGGTTTCCAGGAAGTCTAACTGACCTTTTTAATCTTCACTTTAATCCCACTGTCATGTTTCATAAGCTAGAAGATGAAGAGGTGAGACTCCTTTCAATGAACCATAAGAGATAAGGGTCATCACCAATGCATCCATATATGTACTTAAAATTTTGTTTTTATTTTGTACTTTCTTTACAGGTTCTTTTTCCAAAAATTGAAAGCAGTCTGCCACGTCAAACAAAAATTCTAAAGTCATGCTGTTTCCTGCACCAAATTTATGAATAAAATATGGTAGAACTAGAATGTGAAATAAAATCATCTTCAAACATAACAAATGTTCCACATTATCCTGACAAATCATTACCAGACGTGCACAGTGCTTGTGATCTGAGACAAATTTACCTGCCAACATACATCATGTCATTTCATTATTAACTAGATCTCTTTGAAGAATTGGTTTAGTCGTCGATGCTAGTCAGTTTATGAATATGCACATTACAAAACCGCCCTCAAAGCGTGGATGATCTTAAACTTAAACAATGGCTGAAACAGGCTATTCTTACTTATTTACGAAATTACCCATACATACATTTGATCGCAATTAAGTTACCCAAAAATACGTGCTATCGATCCTGTATAAAACTATTCGCTCTGTGGAAGTGTTACCTCCGAAAGGTTATTCATCATCCAGATAAGACAATGCTACTTAAGTGATAATGCCTTCTGATCCCTATTACGGTGAGAAGGCAGTGTAGCCTTACATACAGGTGCAGCTAATCTATGACTGAAAGTTGAAAAGAAATGAGCATACCTAGCATGACACAACCGTGTAATAAGATGAGTTACTATCTTTGCAGTCATGCACGCCCATATCTCAATTACTAAGCTTTGTAAGGGATTTCTAATATGCGACGAATGACATATCTGATAATTAAAAAGCATTCAAGAAATCACAATGGAATGCATGCTTGAATGTGCGCTTATACAGTTTTGCGATTTTTACAGATTTTAGATGATTATGATTTGTGAAATATGGCAAAATGCTGCAATATGTTGCAAAGGAATTGCAGGAAATTCACGACGTGCATGATTTGCTTTTCATACTGTAAAACGTGGCTTACCATAGGCTGTGCCTTAATCAGTTACTACTATTCGATATTTGTGCACACCGTTTTGTTCGGCATTCAGAAGATGAAACTATTGAATTGTTGCACCACTGTAAATGTACAAAATAGTATGTCTAAACATAAAACGGTTGTAATTTCAAAAACAAAACATAAAAGTGGTCAGAATACCAAACCTTACGTACTTCAATGGACGTGGAGGCAAGAAGGCTTTCAACGAAAGATTAAACTATTGAGTCGATCTCGCGGAAAGAACTGAAATAAACCTGGGTTAATTCAGCATTGTGAGCATTACTGGAGGTGATATCTCTACAACCCTGTACACCATGGCAATCATGAGGAATGACTAAAATCCACTTGTAACATATTTGGTAATTTGACAAGTTTTTCTAAGTCGTGTGCAAGGAGTGAGAAGGTATTGCAAGGTATGCCAGGCACTGGATGCCTCCAATGTATCTGTTGCTCATTGGAGTAACTGTTCAATTTGTAAAGCTGACTGCAGCCTGTCATTGTTGATTTCAACCTCAGTACTGAATTTCACTGATCACGCAAAGTTCTACCGATCCTAAGCGATGATGTGGATTGCATAATTGACTTGAATTTGAAGCGTGTGTATTGTGTGTGTGTGTGTTTGTGTGTGTGTTCCCTACGTAAGACTAGGTGTACATCAAGTTAACAATTTAGGCTTTCATTTACCTTAATTATTTATATCTATTATTATTATTATTATTATTATTATTATTATTATTATCATTATATCTTGATTACAACTAGTTTTGTCGCGTTTATATCCAGAAACGTCTATCTAGCTTGTTTGCTTACAAACTAACTTTAGATTATTCCGTCTTTTTGGGATAAAAGGTTATGTATTTGCTCTGAGATGTGTATATCTAGAATAGGTACCAAACAGTAAACTCATACACAACAGTAAATAGATAAATACATACAACTTCACCTGAATAACTAGAGAGGCGTTTCTGGATAAAAACGTGATACTTTTATTCTGATATTTGTACTTCTCGTCTGGGGCATTTTATGCCGCTAACAAGCATGAAATAAGATAATAAACTTGTATCGTATTTTTAATGTAGACAATAAAATGGATGTGCACCATCCATGCTCCTGGTGAAGCTTGAGTGGTTTACATTTTCATTGAGTAATAAAGTAAGAACATCCTTATATTGTGCACAACGGTAAGGAAGGAACATTTACGCTTTCAACAAACACGAGAAATATCTAAAGGAGGTTTTAGTTGTACAAGTATTAAAGAGAAACAAGAACGTTTTGAACAAAAGCAGTACTTGATGGATATCAATACAAATTTCATTTCACGATATGTCGGGTCATATGTCTTATTAGTGCCTGCAGGTACCTTGGACCACGGAATGTGCAGGCAGCTTCCTCAGATTAAAGGTAACATCACCAGTTCCTTCTGCTCCAAAGGTGTTAGACCTTGTAACGTTCAATTTTCCATGTGGCTGATAGCACAAACAGCAAAACAAAGTTGTAATTTCACGAATGCCTTTTTCACCACAGACACAATCATGTACAGTATACATTTTGGAGAGCCAATTGACAAATTGTCTAAACGAGGTTTAATTCGAATGCAAAATTGATGCTGAAAATGCTAATGACAGACACATCCTTTTTTCAATAGAAGTGCAAGGAAAAATCTCGTTTATTTTATCTTTCTTTGTCTTCGAATTGCAAAGAAAGTTTCCAGGAAGTCTGAATGACCTGCATGATCCTCACTGTAATTCTCTACTGTCATGTATTATAAGCTACGAGATGAAGAGGTGAGACTCCTTTCAGTGAACCATGAGAGATGAGGGTCATCACCAATGCACCAACATCAAATACTCAAGATTTATTCAATTACTCTTGAATAATCCAGTTTATTTTACACACTTTTTACAAGGCTAAGTTAGAAACAGATGCTTAGAAAGTCTGTGCATTACAAAACAGAACGACACCAATTTTAAACTTCTTACACCAAATGAATTTTAAAATATCTCAAAAGCATACAATTTTAAGAAGAGAAAGATCTCAATTCAGATATTTTACACGTGTATCATTTAGATGACTATGTATCCTGATACATGGATGCCGTGTGTTTTTCTGAGTAGCTGAACCTCATCAACTTAGCATGAACCAGTTACACATTTCATGCACACAGATCACACTAACCCAAAACAAACTCTTCATGCTAACAACATCTAATGTTTGATCTTCTAATCTTACAAACTTTTTCTGATGTAAAGTTGTTTTTCTTCACCTGTTATAATAATTGCTTTGCATTTTTATTTCAGTTTGATCATCAAATGACAATATTGATGTCTAATCTTACTACAACCTGTGTTTTCTTATCTATCCAAGAAATGTATTTCTTTCGGCAGTTGCAAAAAGAAACGAACGTTTGCCACAACACCGTACGAAAGGAAGCATGCATTTAAGGATGCATTTTAGTTAACAACGACTACTTTATTTAAAATTGTAGCACTTAATACATCAACAATTGATCAATAAATTTTCTCTGTAGGACATAGCACCGCTGTGTGGTGATTTTCACTTTCAAATAAATGACACATCTTTAGAATAATTTTGCTAAAGATTGTGTGATCTGACGGGCAGAATGATACACAATCATAACCAGATGGCTGTCAAAATCATCTCATATCCAGCCACCCGATTACAGATCTGTATCTGGAATATTTGAGCTGGTCGCTCAATATTTGGTTTGTCGTGGCTTTCAAATTATGGAATCGAATCAAATCTATCAATAAAAGTACATGGGTAGGGATTATATTTCTATAACTAGACAAATTTCGTACCAGTGGCAAAATGTTCATTGACTCCACTAAAAAAAATCATAACTAAACAGTCTTAATTAGACCTGTTAACACTTTTCATCACATATTTTGTGGCGAGTGTTTCTATCAAAATTTATTGAAACTATCTTGGATAAATTTCTGAAATTGTTACTGTAATGCTAATATGTAAAAGAGGCATTGATGAATGCAGAGATGGGAACAGGAACGATTAAAAAGGGTATCATCAGTTTGTAAAATGTTAATGCAGTACAGTAACCCATGAATTGAATTGCTAACAAAATTTCCATCAGTACTTAAACCGAAGTTTGTATTGTTAACACGAACCTCATCTCAATGCTGAAAAAGCATTACATGAATTCTTCTTAGTTTGAAAGTCCTCTTTGTTTCCTACTTTTAAATGTCGGATTCATACAAAGTAGATCTTCTCAAAGAATGTGGATCTACAGCAGTACGAAGATCACATATGTCATAGGACATAGATAGCCGCGAGTAAAATATCTTTGTGACTTTCTAGTATCAAGGGGTCAATGGAAAATATTCTATGCCTTGTGTAGTTTATGTTACATGATGATTTGAATATTAAAACATGAAAATCTATACAATTATGCCTTTGAATAATGGTTCGTGTCACTTGCGATCACTTATTGGAAAGTTTCTTTTGCATGAGTCTTTAAGACGCACAGAGCTCAGCAAGAGTTGTCTGCATCTAAGTGATGATAAAACTTTAAAAGTTATGGAAAGATCTATATACTAAACAGGACAAGCAATTTTACCACATACTTACACATTTCAATAACTTCTTCTGAGACACTGCAGTGTGTACAATTCAGTGGTGGAGTAAGAATAAAAAATTATTTTGCTCGTACATCTTAGTGCTATATGGGTCCTTTTACCCCTTGTAGGGAACGACCACAAACACATAAACAAAGACTGGTCATCTCCCAGCAGGGTTGCTTATTTTCCAGCTCTGAGAAACCTGTTGGGCCGTCAAGTTGTCATGTTTTGATATTTACCCTCATTATTTCTGATTACAACTCAGTAATGATTATCACCTTATCAAAATTAGCTTCAGGGTGTGTAGATAGACAGCTTTATCCACACACCCACGGATGTGCAAGATGCAGGAACAATCTTCTGCAGAAATTTATTTTACATGTCCCACATGCATGTTGGTTGGTCGGGCACATGAAGATATTATCGACAATGTAAATGTTATTTTCAAATCATAGTTTTACTTTGGCGTATTACGGGGACCTAATTTTTACCCATTTCTGGCGTAAGAGTCACTGCACGTAAAGTAATAAATTTTAGGCCTTTAGATCCAGCAATGTTTTCGTTTGCAGTTCGCTCGTTGACTTGTGCAATCAAATAACATTTACCGTACATTGAACGGTAAACTCATAAAAAGACACTTGTCACCCTCCGGTGAAAGTAACAAGTAACAAACCTCTTCATCTTAATTATTATCAGTACATCATGCTGTGGACCTTCTGCTCAGATTTATGGCTCTTGATGGGAGTTAATTGCTGTAATAATCTGAATTCCTATGGTGCCTACTTACCAGTTTGTAATCACTTGCAACTGTATTTTTAATTGAATGTGAATTGTATTGGCAAAAGGATAAAGGTTTCTACGTCAATTTCTTGAATTCTGGACCCATGTTTAAAAGATTGTCTTCAAAAGATCACAATATACTTCGAGGATACGAGCACTGAGTTGTGGTCAAGGCATCCTCGTGGCATGATTCTGAGTTTGAACGGAGTGAAATTTACCCCGAGGCTCTTGAGAGGAGGAGATGTAATTAGCAGGTACTAATCACTCAATTAGCAGATAAACATGTGTCGTTACACTGGGGACATTGATAAGACACTTATTACAAACAGACGTTCTGTCTGAAATTTGCGCTTTTTCTGTGGGAGCAATACAACTGAAATTGGGTGTTGAGCTCGAGTTAGGGAAAATCTCGAAAATCTATCCTGAGTGAGTACATTTGTATCCTATTGCAGAATTATTTATTCTTTACTAAAACTAATCAACTCAACAATTTACCAAACCCACATTAAATTTTCTAACTGCTCATAAATCAGCCTCATATATAGAAAATGAGTAGCCAAATTGTTATACGTGTCTGTCTAGTAAAAAAATATGATCATAGGTCCAATTTTGAGCTCAGTAGGATGTAGATATTACACGAGAAAGGCCACATACTTTATCCGCAGGATTCTGGAGCATCTGCTTATAACTTGACCATTGCTCCATAGTTCATGGACACAGGTGTTCAGCATACACCATACTTCATGCTGACCTTAGGTCAAGGTCATTGCACAAAGGTCACCCTAATCTCTCTTGATGTCCACGTCACATGGTGATGATATTTGTTGCTTACAAATCATATCGAAATGTAACTTTGCGACAGGTTCGTGATAAACTATTTGCCCTTTTTAACCTTTTTATCAATCTATCTTATCTCAGTTATCTCACGTCCAGCAAACGGAAATATATGACCATCTATTTGCATGAGAAACTTCATTTGGAAAGGTTATTAATAATAAACAAATTCACCCATGATAGATATAATGTATAATTGATTCTGAAGTTACAAATCTGATCTTGTATTTTGTATCAGTTTTAGTGTTTGTGGACTGTTGAGAACTGCAGATGTATTTGAGCAGCTTGTTCAGATGTGGAAGAATGGGCACAGCATGCTTGTCACAATACCAACATCATTACATTAACTTCTACAGCAGGAAGTCCGTACAGCAAGTTTTGTTTGAAACTTTTACTAATCGTTATATTTTTCTTCGATCTTATCAACAAATAACAATTATATCTGGTCTATGATTTTCGCCAATATTTCACACATTTTAAGAATAATTCAGTTCTTTCTGATAGCCACACAATTAACGGGACAACCCAATCCAGCTGCAGTCAGTATTCAAGCTATCCACTTAGTTAAATAGTCTGATTCACGATTTACGAACTTCACTAATAAGGGTGAATTGATTAGCCAATGTATTGTACAGCTTTGATTACATCACACCCGTTGGTTTCTTTTTTTTTAATGGCATCGGTACCAACTGAAGAGTTGACAAATTCAAAGTTGTAAATTATTTTACCTAAATAGAACTAATTTTAACATTGAGAAAACTACGTGGGCTACCAAAATACCAAAGCAAAATCCTTACTATTATCGACACACATCCATACCTAAAATACTCCTGAAATCTTTGCTGGAATTCCACGAGATTAAACAATATTTAGCTAAATGCTATGTTTCAAGCAGGTATGTTTCAACGATATCCACCATAAGCAATAACACTAAGTTATGTGTATCTATCTAGAATAGGTGGTTCTACAACAATTGTGGTCTATGTAAGAATGCAAGTTGCACTATAATAAGAAAGGCAGTGTTTCGTTTACTACACACTAACAGATGGCTTATGTAGGTAAATTATATTGAAATCTTGTTTCATTTACTACACACTAGCAGATGATCTGTTTTAGTTAATCATCTTCGAATCTTCAAATTTTAATTTTTGTTAATCACAATTTCAAATTCAGTTAAATCAATTTGAATAACTTTCAATAAACAGTTAAAATAATCAAACAAATCGAGGTTCGAACCCCCATGTCCACCCAGCATCAGTGGAATGCATGCATCCACAATATCACCGCGAAAGGTCGCAAACTTACAGTTTGGAAGATGACCAGAGTCCCTTCTGGGGTATCGAATCTATTAATGCATGCCCTGAAAAACTGTCTTTGTACATAAAGACTGAAACCATGGAGAACTCCATTATTGCGACACAGCTATTTTGACTTTAATAGCGAGTACAGATTTCCTATTTAATCTTTTCGATTACCTTTCGAATTAGCACCCACTTATTTCAAATCTTGATCTAAACTGAGAAATCACAAGTATTTTGTGGGCAAACTATGAAAAATTTACATTTACATTAATTAGACATAAATTTAATTCAGCTCAATACTTATTACCACAAATACACTCCTACCTAGTGACTTTGTGCAGGTGTAAGAGAAATAAGATAAAAGTTTTTTCCCGTTCATGTTAATTATTTTACCAGACTGTGCAATATATTGACTATGAAATTCAGGTGAGGGAAAAACTGCCGTTGTAGCTTACATCTGATGCCCTATGTGTTGGTCAAAGAAGCTTTAGTATGAAGTGGCAGGTGCCAGACATCCATAACATGCCAATTTCCAACACCAGAAAAATTGGCAAAAAGTACAG
This sequence comes from Haplosyllis anthogorgicola, assembly GCA_038406195.1. Lineage (NCBI taxonomy): Eukaryota > Metazoa > Annelida > Polychaeta > Phyllodocida > Syllidae > Haplosyllis > Haplosyllis anthogorgicola. The sequence goes on along the minus strand of JBCAUI010083324.1, from coordinate 22,170 downwards.
CTTCCAGATAATGTGTTAGTTGTACAAAGCATTCTACCCCTCTCTATTTTCATCAGTGTTATATTTGAGTACATCATTTAGTTACGTTGAACAAAAGTAAATCACTTTTTAAAACAATAATTGACCGTTTACCTGCTGGAGGAGTAGTCACTTTGTTGGTTTGAAAACAATCCAAAACAAATCGAATAAATAATCTTGCAAGTTATTTGCCGTTTCAAGTTCACAAAATTATTAGAGCTGGAACAGATATTCGAAATACCGGTAGAACTAAGTTTTTTTGAGCAACTTTCGGTAACCGGTATGAAAAGTTATGTATCGATATTTTAAACCTTTTTTGGAAAATGTTTAAATTACTTTTCTAATTCATCAAAGTTGCAAACAAATATGACTGAAAACACTTTTTGTACCAACCCTTTTTATTTATTAATATAAATGGATTATTTATCAATATGAATTGAAACTTTTACTCCCAAACAGGTCATTTGTTTATTGCAGTGATGAATGTATTACGATATGATGGCAATACATGTCGTAATTCTAACGTGGCATGGTAGGTGCATACTGCAGATGTAATAACATACAAAACCAATATATATCGATATATCTTCGTTACAAATGACCGGTAACCGGTATTGAAGAGTACCTTTCGGTTCCAGCTCTAAAAATTATCCTTAGATGTAACTTGTTATTTGTTCAATTGGCAATTGGTGCGCCACTAGACAATTTTCCTACCTGCGAGCACATTGACTGCTGCATGATAAGCTGTACACTTTTGGCATATTGAGGAAAATTCACTTGCCACCCAACTGTAAATTGAATAAAGAAGATACATTATTCCTATGAAGTTACTGCAAACCTTTCAGGAATCCATGAAATGACAACATCCCTTTGCTAAATATAAAATCGTACAACATTACAGGTATATATTATAGATAATGGCTAATATAATCAAAATGTACTAAAAATTCTAAGTCGGCGAGAAATTCTTAAGATATCGTGTTTGTGGGGTGGGAAATGCAAAACATAACTATTGTTTGTTTTAATGGAGTCTGTTGCTTACTTTAATCTACGAATAACATATTAGCTAAATCATAAAAAAGACTCAGGTACCCCATGTCAACAAACTAAGACCTGGATTAATGCCCAGAATATAGATCCATTGACATTCGTGTGTAATTAAAGTTTCTGTTCAACAAACTGTAATTCTATTTTGATAGGAGATATGTAACAGACATTACGACCGATAATTTAATTGCACTTTTATGGACAGGAAATGTTAGGATAAATGCGAAAATGCCTTGTTGTTGATTAAAGCGCGAACTGTTGATTATTGGCGTTTCTAGTTTACAAATGTATCAATCACTTCCCTACTTGATGCTGAGAGAAACTGTGCTGACTGACAAATAATTTCAATTCCAACTGAGAACAGGAAAACAACACCGCTCATTTCTGTGGCGAAGATCACTGCGAGTAATTTATTATTAGCTGAATAGTTTACATAGATGTCGTCAATTTTTAACAGGGTTGACTTTTTTGCTCCTGTCTCGGAAGACGCCTACAGTTATCGTGTCAAATTATACTCTTTTTTACAGTTGTTAAAGGCAGCATACATTTATATTTTGTGACTTGACAATATGACATAAGAGCACCGACAGACATGTAATCCAGAAAAGACTTCATTCCTTCCCATCTGTAGTGCATTTCCAACACTTTTTAACCAAACGACTAAACAATTAAGCAAAGATTATTAAGCATCATTCATACATAACTGAGGAGATAACAAAATGTATTGCTATACCTGTGAGATAAAATGATCTACATGTCATCGTTTGTTTACCATTGAAGAGGATGGAAACAAAGGGAAACTTGCATTTTGTTTTACTTTCCTCAGTAATTTTTGTGCCTATGTCTACTTTGAGCACCTGCTTACCCAGGCAATCCCACTTGAAAGAGTAAAACAACATCTGTGAGGCAACTTTTACCCTAATTGTAAGAAGGATGGTACTCACAAATAAAAAGTTTATTTTCTGTTTGGAAGCTTTCAGCAAAGTGTGTATGTTGTTCGTATCAAGTCTTTGCTCCCAGGAATATAAAGGCCTCGTAACGAACAGTAAATCAGTGTGGATTCACACTCGTAAGACAGTAACATAATCTAATATCGGGACTGGTCAGTACACAAGAGGTAGCAGAACCAGGTGGCCTCATCCCACCATGTCTGCGCCCAACTATGAGTCCGAAGCAGCTGAGCTATAACATTTTTAAAATTTAAAGAATATATATCTTCCTTAAGCCGCTCCCTAGCTTGCTGGGAGCGGCTTCATTCAACGAGCTGAGATTCGTGTGAAGTGATGAAAACAAGAGTGGGACAGACCCCCCCCCTCCCCCATTTTCAGACAAAGTTGGACTGACCCCCCCCCCTCCATAAGCCCATAAGACAAAGTTGGACTGAGTCCCCCCTCCATTTTTCGGACAAAGTTGGACAGATGGACAGACCCCCCCCCCATTTTCAGACAAAGTTGGACTGACTGAGGGGGGGGGGGGGATCCTTGACAACTTTTTTCCTTTCCCGAGTTGGGGGCGGGACCGGCTTTGCAATCTGTCATTGTCTCGTTCGCTTATGTGTTAAAATCATTTTTCCCAGTCTCACTGTGCTTCACATAATCGTCAATACTTAATTACTTTTCCCAGAAGATTACTTTTAATGTTCACATATTCACTCCCAGATGTATGTATGCCTTAATTTATAAATCTGTACATTGATGTACAAGCAGAGTACAAGATATGAATTATTATATCCATACACATTGCATGCCAAACACTCAAACTGAATTGTTCAGTCTTGGAGAATTTGAACTTATTTCAATCCGCCTGAAAGCAACACAAAGTACATCCTGTTACAGGGCCCGCGTCACTTTTACGCGGCTCCCAGATGACAAAAGGAAGTGAAGACATGGGAACAAGAGCAAAGCAACCAAAAGTCAGAGACACCAGCTTTCAACAGGTTTCATCAATTCCTGGGAATGTTTAAAAATCATAGTATTGTTTAATTTTGAAATACTGTGTCCCTAACATATTTTTCGTCGGGTGCATTTTCACATCTTTGATCTGTGAGAGGTTACGCACTAAATGTATTTTCTCCCCATTGACTGTCCTTTCACGTTTGTGGTGGTACAGTTAAAAGAACGCACCAAACAGCTTCTTCTTGTAACTGAGGCTATTATACCGTTTATTCTCGAGCGAGTGTAGGAGTTGAAACTAGATTGCCTCATTATTTACAGGTCTTAGGATAATTTATTAGGCATTTTGGCTGACAAAAATTTATACATGGCGGAAAATGTACCGGAAAACTATAACTTTACAAATAAGGTACATTGTTTCAGGTTCATGATTTGATATCAAATGCAGCAATACGCTGTGTATGTACTTACGAGATACATAATAGTTTTACCAGTATTTGCTTTTCAAATTTTGTAAATTGGAAATCGGTCCACCAAACAATGTGTTTCTTTATGTGGGGTACACCATACAATGTACACCATATAATTCTTTACATGGTATAATAACATAAAATAGTAGAAATGGTAACATTGATACTGTGGAATACGTTTACATTTCATTGTATTTCTTTTGTTTTAAAACCAATGACCTTGTCATGTAAAGAAGTATAAAGTATGTGGTAGACGTCTAGCACTACAAAAGGCACCACATAGTTTTGGGAACAATTTCCAGTGACTAACATTGTGTGAGTTACAGTGTCCTAATTTTGTTGGAAATTGGAAATTGTTTCCAAAACCATGGATAAGATGACTTTTAAAATGTTAAAACATTAAAATGTAAAGACGTTTTGTATGGTGGACCAATCGAGCAAGGGCAGAAGTGACGGTAGCCTGTTGTCGAAGGGAAGAAACAACCGGTTCATTAAGTTAGATACAACATAAAATTAAATATATGAAATATTTTGCGGTAAACGTCACAGCAGAGCTATGTATATGGCGTGATATTACTAATGCCCTACAAAAAATTACTGCAAAAAGCTGCTGTAAGAAAACAGAAACCCTGCAACCTGCCTAAATGAATGCAAACACTGGGACGATATATCCCATTGAGAAATAAAACAGTGACAGTTAAGTAATGGATCCCATCCTCCTGAAAGAACAGGTAAAGTTCCCAGGAGAATAGGAGGTTGATCCAAAGCGCCATGAAAGGGCGCTGTTTTAATATCCGCATTCTTTCATTTCACCTTTAATAATTCCACTGATTTGTTCTTTGTATTATAGTCGCAAGGATTACAAATACACAAAAAGCCCACACGTGCGCTTGATTTGCATTTTGTAACTCTGTATAATATGCTAATTATATGTATCAAAGCGGTGCAATCGAAAGAAAATCGCATTTCCTGCACTGCTACTGGTCAAGATTTAAATACAAAACAGTACGAAAATACCGAATCTTAGACTTTGGTGTTTGTTGAAACACAAGTCAAAGTTCCCAGAAGGCAGAGTCAATTCCTAACAAATTGTGAAATGTAAAACTGGACATGCTTTAAATCATCAAGTGGAGGTCAAGTGGGAATGAGACATTTATCATATCAATTTCATTCCACCAAATGCACGCTTCCTGCACTCAATTTTTGATCCTATTCTATTTTAGATTTTCAAAAGTATAATTTCTCACACATGAAGACTGTAGAGTACACAATGGTCATATAACACGACCAAAGGTGTATAACCCCGTAATTTTGATGGACATTATTAATGTTACAACTTACGATACATAAACTTAACGAGTTTAATGGATTATTCAGCTTCAGTAGCACACCAAAGATTCTATTAGATAATAGTATCTTTGAGCACACCTTGCTACCCACCTACCATAACTGTTCTCCTGGATCAGACCGGTGTAAATCACAGAGACTCCACTCCCTCCCTTCGTTCGCTCATCACCACCCCGTGATACCTAGTTATGACACAAACTATAGAAATATTGACAGACATTACAACATCATCTCTGACAAGTAGAAAAAACAACTGTTTCCTGATTAACACCTGTCCTCTATCGATATCTTATTTATCTAAAACATTTCTTTTATGTCTTCTCATCATTTTATGCTATGATGCAATGGGTTTTATAAATGTCCTGGCATAGGCTCTCATGTGGTTAATGAGTTTTCCTTACATCTATCTACTTCCTAGAATTAAAGGGCACTCAATACTGCAGATTATTAAATACAGTAGGACTTCCTTTGAGTGACATCTCTCTTATACGACACCTTGTGGGTGACATTCTGGCATTAAATGTATGCAATCATATCTCCTTTGATCGACACCCTCCCTTTTCCGACACTTTCGGGAAGCCAAAGTTGGGTGACGCTGAAGAGAGGTCCTACTGTATGTTTCATCACAATTAGATTCGACATACAAGTTTTAACCTTTTCATATTTTATTCTCATAAATGCATACATCTGTGTTCATATTCCGCGGAAAGTACATTTTACTCAGGATTCCAATGGCCTCCATCCCGTCCCCCGATGATCCCCGTCTTGGCGAAGGCAGGAAAGAAGTACACCCAGTGGGGCGTGATGGACCCAATTCAACATTACACAATAATTCATTAAATCAACATGAGAACAATAACATATAAATTTGCATTTTATGCCCGTGAGCACAAAAGCGACAAATTCAACTTGGACGGACAGTGTCACCCGAAGGAAAAACAAGTTTTGCGAATTGAAATACTCATTTTATAAAATAACTGTAAATTATATCAGCATAAATGTCACAAAATACTATTGAAAATACTGATAGCCTCAAGATCTTCAGGCCTTTTCGCAGTAAAATCAGAACGGAAACATTATCCGTGTACGTGTACATCTTTATTGAGACACTAGGTCAGGATGCCCACTTGCGCGGGCATAAAGTAACACTAAAAGTAGGTCACCATGACCTATTTACTAAAGTAGGTCACAATAAGAAAGTCATAGATGTCAGTCAAGGTCATGTGGCATAGTTGATAGTTCTTAGTAGGTCATTGTGACCTAGTTACAAAAGTAGGTCACAATAAGTAGGTCATAAATGTCAGTCAAGGTCAAGTTCATATGGCATAGTTGATAGTGCTTAGTCTTAGCAACCAAACTACACACAGTAGTCACACAAGAATATAGAACACACTTGCAGAAAAAAAAGCACTCACACAGGAAATTTAGAACACTTGCAGATAAAAGACCATTACAGACGGAGTCAGCTTTCTCTAAATATAATATAGACATGTCTCATGCTCTGTCCATTCAATTGAGATTGTTTTGAAATAACTTTCACGGTGACCATAAACAAGTTCATGTACATGTCTTTAAAGTCTCTTAAAATCTCATGTCTATGTACATTGTACTCGCTACTAAGGTTTTTGCTTTTGCGACCTCCAACCCCAGTCAAAGAGAGTGATAATTAAACGACTTTAAATAAAGTAATATGCTTTGTATCACAAATAAGTTATGAATTATTAAAAATGAACATTTTCTACATTTCCCATGGAAAAATAGAGTTCTGCTAAATCGCTTCGACAGTTTCGTAATATCATATGTGATAACCGAGTTTCGGATCCAGGACGAGAGCATCCTAGTTGATCTACGTCGCGGACTGTGTATGTTACGCTCCATACAAAAAAAATCTGATATGTCTATGGTCCCAACTGGATAGGTAAAATCATGTTTTTAATAAAATGAGCTCTCGCAATAAAATTATTTGATTGCGATTTATTCCGAAATAGGAACATATTTTTGACACGTCTTACTAATAAGCATAGGTCATACGAGGTACAGTGGAACTTCCTTTTGGCGGACCTTCTTTTACACGACCAACCTTCCTTTGCAAGACCATCAGACTTGAGATATAACACATTAAATTATACAGAAAATAACCCTCTTTTGCAAGACCACCACCCCATTGGCGACAACTTTTCTTCCCAAAATTGGGTGGTCGCCCAAAGGAATGTCCACTGTATGTGCACGTCCTGTCTTTTACAAAACTACATGGTTCTGTACATTTACTCGTGTACTAACGTTTTAAACACTATCCCAAATTGCTGATTTTTTAAAAAATATTTCAAAATACATAGGACTACAGTATTCTATGCATCGAATATGACCTTGAGCAGCGCATTGTAAAGAGGGCAATGTATCGCATGTGTCCTCTGTCTGCACTATGGATCCACCACAGTGGTGTCACTTTTCCCAGGGATTCCACCACATTAACAGATATGTTTTGGAGTGTGTCTGTATGACATAACTGTCCAATGATTCATTCCCATCAAATTCTGTGAGAAAAAGTCGAGTAATCGCCGCGGTGAGTTTGCCTGGAGGTCGCCGGGGGTTAAGCTCCAGCTGCACACCTCCAGCTGCTTATTACGAGGGTAAAAAGCTGTTGCACCAACCCTCGGTGCGATAAATCCGCAGACACAGTACAATATGACAAAGAAAATCCGTGTCCTTTCGGATGTTAAAATAATAAGACTTATCACTTCACTTTTTTCTAATTTACATCAATGTAGAATCATGACTTTGTCCTCAATTTATCAAGGTTAGAACTGAGAAGCAAATGTTTCTGCCTTTCATACCCTTTAACTTTAAAGACTCTTTAAATGTCTAATTACGGCAAATATAAAACTGATAATAATTGAAAGTTTACAATAAAGTACATTATACACATTTATTTTTCTGTAACTGTCCTTGCTATTAAAACATAAGGAAATTTGTTGTCCATGCGATACAGTCTCATCGTTTTTTACTCGATCGTCCCAAAGTCTAACGGTCTAAAGTTATTCTTGGTTGTAAAGCTGGGAACGCTATTAATATTAATGATGCAGCTCAGTCTCCTTAGACTCACTCACGCCACCGCTGGAAAGGTAGATGAAGGTCCATTGAACCTGAGCTCGTTAACAAACTTCGTTGTACCCGAACATGATGATTGGTCTCGAGTGCAAAGCAAGTCACAGGCGACCTAAAATGTGGACAAAGGGTATCTTGCCGTTTCAAGTGTGTTTACATGAGAAATCTGCAACGATCAAAATATGGAAGTTGCATGCATGCCTCTTAATTAAAGACACTAACTGCTATTAAGCCAAAACCTACAGGGAAGAGATAAAAAAAAATGTTCAGGACAAGGAAAGCTTCCCCTCTCTCGTATTTCAATCATCCTGGCTTGTAGTCTGCTACTTGTTTAGATAACATGGACAAACTTACACAAAGAGTACTACTTACCGTAGGTTTTTATGACAGAGATGATGTGTGAAAAATGTACCCATAATATGGATGCACTTACAATGGTTTTTTACCACGGCAAGCACTTGGTTTTTTAGGGGGACGAAGATGGTTAAAAATATCTCCTCTATCAACGATGTCAGAAAGATCTGTGTGATTTCGAGGAGTGTGATTTAGGTTGAACGATTTGAAAATAAAAAAGACAGCCGATCGCAATACCGAGAACAAAGATTGTCAATAGGGGAAAGGAATACGTACACTTAAAACCGCCGTGTCGTTGCAAGATGTTGTCAGTCGTGTCGGTCTATTCACATTTCACGTTCGAATTTGTCAATTTGGCACACTTGGTTCGCATAATTTTGATATGAAGGATTCAAATGACTATATTTGGACCAAATAATAAGGTCGCTGGATTTAATTCGCAATGACAAAATAAATACAGTAAAGACCTTACGAAAACGGTCAAATTGACACGGAAATTCTTGTGTTTGACACAATTTTTCCTTGGATAGGTTGTATTCATTTTTGACTATAATGTTGTCCGCTGATTGTGATGTAAGTCTATTCAGCTTTTAGTTTTACTCATTAAATTAAATGTAGTTCTTCTCTTGGACGGTCACCCAATCGGCAAGATAAGTTCAGCACAATGTAACTTACGCACTATGTTTGATGGTGACCGATTGAAGTTGTCACGCAAAAAGTAGCCTTTGCGTGTATTTTGGCAGTGCAGCCATTCAATCTCGGCTTGGCTGTCAGTTATTGTCGTACTTTAATTTTAATTTTAACAAAGGTGTACAGCACAAATCTGTATGATAACCGAAACTTGCCCGAAGAACTTCCCAAAGACAGCAAGCTCTTTCTCTTATTAGATTACTGCATTTTGTTTGTATACAAGCGATACAAACCAAAAATATTCATACCAGCATAGTCCTCGGTTTGAAATATTTACTCTATGTTCCGTAAATAGGGATGCCAACTTTTTTCTGGTAGGACTCTACTATTTCTGTCATAATAATCAAGAATAAAATGCAATTTCGTCTATTCTGAGCTCACACCATGATCTTGTTATTTAGTTTTGTAAAGTTAATCTTTGAGTACAAATTAGAAGGACTATTTATACAAAAATCACAAGACTCTCTGGTCCTGTGTTTCCTTATTTTGCAGAAGAATTGTGCTTCCTTCCGAGTGAACTTTATATGGTTGATCCGCCCATGTCTTCCGAAATCTACATTTTCGTTAATCATAATTTTTATATTATAACATTTCAAATCATTATTTCCATATTTATGAGCCGCCTGAATGAAGTAATGACCGTTCCTTGTAGGCACATACAAATCAAAAGGGCCATCTTGTGTTTTTCATCTGCCTGCACCTACTGAAATTACCTGCACTTGCGGAAGGCATTATACCTACAGGAACGAAAGGTCATGTTAACTGGAGAAAGTACCATGGCCTTCTCGGTTACTTGTGACGATGCATGTTCCCTTGCATGTACGTAGTTACGTTGGGGAGGGGACCTTTGAAAAGTTTGCCTCATGACTAGCATTTGATCTAATTTAATGCGATAGATACGTAACATGCATGGTTGTTTACCAAAAATTAGGAAGGAGGATTTAAAAAAAAATCTATCAATTTACAGTACAAGGAGTACACGTCCAGAAGGCCAAGCATTTCAAAGTTGTCAGCATGCACACGGGGCAGGAAACAAACCCTCTTGAACACCGTACATGTTTGAATAAACGAGCTGAAATTTATGCAAGATTTTTATATGTAAATTTTTCTCCTTGATACTAACGATGCGGGTAAAAGACAGTACAGGACCTGTTCCTATTGAACAGGCATTCACTTAAAAGGGAATTCCACCTTTTGCCTTTTTCTAGTATTTTAGCATTCACTTGAGAAAGCACTCCAGTTACGAGAGCATATTGAAATAAGGTGCTCTTCCAAAGGAGATCTACTGCAAGTCTCTCTCCAGACCCTGATTCTCCACCCTCTCCGCGTGCCTGGCACATCCCGTGTCCCTCACAAGTGTTCTTGGTTACTCCTTGTAACGGGGATCCACACCTCTAGCAGATTGACCTGACAAATTTTCATTAAGCTTTGATGGATGACGCGGTGGCTTCGGTTGCTCGCCATGCTGGTATTATTAACTACAGTGTAATGTAGAAATATGCTGCCCACCGGGAGGTGCTAATCACACTTGATCGCCCTTCTCGATATCTTTAAAGGAACAGTTCTTTCAGCGTCTTTCAACGATTTCGCTTTCAACATTAACAAGAACGCTTGCAGTCTCAGAATGCAAGATGAGAATCTAACCACACTGTCTAACTGTGCACTATACTACAATTAGTTATTTTTATATAAATTTATTCATAAAATAAAGATTCTTATGTACATTGTAGATAGTAGCTACTGCTGAAGAGCAATGTTTTCTCGTGGTGCGTATGTGCATCGATATGGGAATGTTATTCATCGTTAAAGGTAAATTTCCACATTGTATAATTTATTTCTAACATTGGTAAATTTGTGGTAAATTTCCACATTGTACAATTTATTTCTAAAAGATGCACCATGATGTATTTTCTCACACTGATTCTGTTGTGTAATTCACGTTACATGTCGGGATGCATAATATTTTCCATTAAATATGTACTAGACTTATGTACTATAAAATGATGCGAGATATTCACTTGTCACTATTATGTATGACACCGATTGTAAGCTGCAGTAAAGTGAATGGTGCTTCACTGGTAGTTGCTCCATTTATCCAGCTACAGAGAAGATTTTCGCTCGTATAATGAAGACATATAATCACAATAGCTTCTCTTTGTTCAATACATTTAGATAAAAGCACCGTGTTAGTTACTAGAACATGAACATATGTTAGAGCACCTAACCCACAGAGCTCGAATAATGACCTGTATACTCCTCTACAAATGTTGACATCTAGAACGAGGTATTTGTCATTGCCTTTGTCAGAATTTCAAATCAACGTTTGAGTACACAAAGCCAGTATCATGTGTGAATAAGTTTCCTCGGTTTCTATTTTTGAAAATGTCCGAGCTCAAAGGGTTAACCATAAGTCCTACACAAACAAAACTCACGATGAAGTCTCTTTAGCCTGACGACTTTCAATCCCTTCTACTTTAGTCGCCGAAGTACTGTTATCCTGCTTTTTGTCTCTTACTTCTTTATTTGTTTCATCTGTCACATCAACTTTTTTATTTTCATTTGTCTTTTCCTTTTCACAATCCGTCTTTTTACTATCTGATACTGAATGCTTTGATTCTGTATTTGGTGACTGTCCAGTACCAGTAGATGCTGCCTTGTGGTCTTCTTTACTCTGCTCTTCTCCTTTGGCCTCTTCGCCTCCTTTTTCTAAGAAGTCCTCCCACTGTCTTAACCTCTTCTGTTTCTCCTCCTCAGATTCCTCAACCTTCAAACATGCAATATAGTGAGATAAATGTTACGTTACCAAAAACTATTCGCAGACATTATATCACATTCTTACGACATGTCAAATCTGATCAACGCCGAACAACTGGCATATTACCGTATTAATATCACAATACAAGTCGATCGCTGAAGTAAATGTTACCTTAAACTTCGTTTTGCCATCCCACGTCTCAACGAAAACTTGTCGCTTCTGGAAATAGCGCTCATTCATGGACTGTATGCAAAGATCTGCTTCTTCAGGTTCAGAAAATGTTACAGAACCAACGCCTTCTTTGTGTCTCTGCAATGCAACAATCAGGGCAAATATAGTTGTGGTTATGGATGTTGGGATATAAAACGTTTCCTTTTATATCAATGTCAATCCATGTCTTAAATTTTATATGCTTGAAACTTATCTTTCAATTGACGAAAACGCGATGTGTACTTACATCATATATAACTACTTTCTTAACCTCTCCATATTTTACACATTCTACCCTTAGATCATCTCTCATTTTCTGTATCAGCTCGGGATTTCTCTGCAAAAAATAAATGCATGTGTGCATTTTGCATGAGTTAAATTGCTTTGAATGTGAAAGTTTTTTTGCAACAAAACCAATCTAGTGGATTATCTCGTAACAGCAAAGAATGTATTCCATGAATAATAAAATGATGTACACGGCCACAATAAACTGTAGTTTCACAATTTTGATTTAACAGGATTTTCCAGTAAAACAGTTCACACATTCATATGCAGAGCACAAAATTATGCCAGTGTTAACAGAAATCACGCAGTTCGAAGACTTTGTGAAGATAGGCCAACATGATAGAATTCGTTTAATCATTATATTTTCATTTTTCACATGGTGAATGTTCGCCTTCAAAGTTGGAATTTCACCAGAAAATTATTGTTGTCCACCATTTAAAAGGGCCACAAAGAACGCGTCTGTCCACTTCTCATCTTGTTAGCTTTCTAATTTGTTTGCCTTTTTTGATACAAGACTTGTGCATTAAATTTGCCAAAAGGGTTTGTTTTCTCTAAAAACACAACTGGTATTACCCTTTAGATCTGTGGCTGAAGAAAGAATTTCAATAGGTTCTACATAATTTACGTAAGGAATTTTAAATTAGAAACGAAAATATTTTATCAATGTTAATGTTCAACGGGCTCTTATTGGCAAATAGCTTAAGGACCTTAGAATGGATGGTGTACGATACAGTTACTTTGATTTAGTTTAGCATTCTGACATTGCTTGCTCGAGATGTCAATAAAATGCCTCACAGTTTAAGTGTTGGTCCTGTATTATCCTTCTGTTAACTGTGCAGCACTTTGCTTTGAAGGTTACAAAGCTACCGACTGCAAAATGTCGACTCTGTAATAAATGTAATTGCAGACGAGACAATTTCATATTGCATAATCTAATTCATCTTTAAGGCAGGGTGATAATATTGTTAAAATATGTAACCTTTGAAATTGGTATTTACTACTCGCATTAGACGAAATTGGTAGTAAGCAGGGAACAAGCTGTGGGTGCCCACACGTTTGGTTACGCAAGATTAAGGGAGTGTACTTGGTTAATACACAAATCATTCATGAATATACCAACATGAATATGTGTAAACAATGCAAAGACAACAAAGTCAAAACCAACACAGACGGTTTCACAATATGCCTTGAAATTGTATTTGACACATTTTTTATTTCTAATGAAAAATTCTATAATTTTCAATGAAAGTACATCCATTTCTGTGGTAGAAGGATCGAAATGAGAATTTTTGGATTACTTTTTACGTTCTATCCCCCTAACTTCTCGACCTGCGACAAAATAATCAGTTCAACAACCAACTTGCTCCATTACTCCACTCCCCTGGAGTGAACAAGTGTAAGTCTATTCCAACTTCATCATGGAATTATATTATGTGTTTTATGAATTTTGACAGTAGCTATATGCAACATGCATTAGATTACTAACTCACTGTCACTGTGTGGAACATTAACCAGTTCAACTCATAATTCGTTTTCTCTACAGTCACTCCGTAGATGATCGTAATCTAGGTCTCACCTGAATCCATCTCTAATGTCAAATGTCAAATACAATCGAAATGACCGAATTAACAAGGGACGTTAGTTCTTCGGAAAGAGATTACAAATTACGCTTTAGCAATGCAGGTATTTTACAAGGTAACACTGATTGTAGTTTCCCGAATCTTTACTTTAAAAAAAATAAAGGGTTAAACAATCAATCAGATTTGTGAATATTGGAGAGGGGATTGTTCGGGGACATGATCACAGTTTGAAATATAGAAATCTACATGACCCAAAAGTCTACACCCCCGTGGCAACCAGATTACCCTATCTTTATTCAAAATTGACTCAGCAGGCTATCCAAAACACCACTCTGGGGGTCCCCTAAGACGAGTCGGAAAAATAGTTGTGGAAAACAGCAAGTCAGAAATTAAATGGAACTGTTTCAATTTGAGTATTGTGCAAGCAAATGATGTGATAATCTGGCACAAAGCTGTGGGAAACAGGAATGTCGATTGGTGGAAAATAGCGGAAAATCAGCCGCTTTCCAAATCTGTTTAAAGTTATTTAGCAGAAATTCCTTAATCAGATGGAAAACAAATTGGATAGATTTGTTTCGAATAGAGTTAACATTAAGTACTTCACCAGCCATCGTGTTTTTTTGGGTTTTTTTTGAGTTTGCAAGGAAAAAAGCTGATTAGTGAGAGGAAGCGTATGTTGCGTTATGATTGTACAGATGCATATTTTGTGTAAGAAGTGAGATTACTCAGTTATTAGTTCGTACAAAAATCGAAAATAATATCAACCGTTCTGCAACGTTTTGTAAACAACTACTTGAACCATATTTCAAAAGTAATTGCTAATTAACTGTTACTCACGTGTACGTAATTGTAATCTTAATTATAATAAATTACACGTACTTAAATACTGTGGAACCTGTTTTGAGCGGCACCCTAATTTTTCAGGGCAAAGATGCCGTAAAAGGTAGGTGTGCCGTGCAAAACAGGTAAAATAAACATGAATTATAAGAATTCCTTTCGCAGTTACTCTGCCGCAAAAGGCCTGTATGCCGTAAAAGAGGTGCCGCTCAAATCAGGTTCTACTGTGTACGAATTCGAATTTTCACAAGTGGTATTGCTCAGTGATAGTCATGTTCTTCCGGGGCAGACAAGCGCCCTTAATCATACATTAGTACTCTTGGTTCATCTCTAATCATTGGGAAGTAGGGCTGTGCGAACACCACATTTTTATGATTCAAACGTACAACATGTAGTTACACCTGTAGTACATTATACGACAAACGTAAGTAATTGTCATTGATTACACAGAAGTGTAATTGTCGCTCTGCTTTGCTCTGCTGATTGCCATAATTTTAATTCACATCATCGAATGAGACTTCAGAAAGACCCATATCTCTCGTACGAGCCATATCTGACAACAGGATATTATTATTAACGTAGAATTATATCAAAATTAGTGCACATATATGACGAGAAAACAAAGTAACATTATCTATTGTGTAAAACTACAACAATTCTCGGTATTCCAGGAAACAAACTGCAGTAGAATCTGTCTTGAGCGGCATCTGTCTTGGGCGGCATTTGCGTTTTTACGGCAGTTTTCCCTGACATGAATCCTTAATATTCATGTTTATTTTATCTGTCTTGAACGGCATTGCTGCCTTTTACGGCATTCTGGTACTCAAAAAGTCTTAGTGCCGCTCAAGACCGGTTCTACTGTAGTGGACACACAACACTTTTGATTTATGTTTTCAGATTTTGCCGCCAGAAATGGACGAAATAGTTGATCGCTTTCCAACAATTACCTATTCCACAATGCATTTGGATTGCAAACGACTACTTGAACGAGCAAGACGGGAGGGGCATCTATCTGGAGAACAAGAAGTAAAATGAACTGTTCAGGTCCCACGATAATCCTCATTACTTGGTAAATCGATAAAGAGTAAGGTAAACGCGCAACCAAAATGTTACAGCCTGAAGGATGATCCTCAGACAATGTTTATTCATGGGTTGGCTGTGAACAAATTCGAAATCTCAAGAACATGAGATGTGATAGTGAGATAACAATTCAAACAATTGAATGTGATAATAGAAAGGTGAGCACCTTGTCTGTGTAGTAGCCAATACAAGACTATGCTTCGTGATTGTCCAATAATTGTATAAACATATAAAACAGCCGTCTTTGTATGTAAACCTAACTATGCTTGGTCATGTTCAGTCCTTCAGCACTTCACTTTAACAGAATTTCAGTTCAATCATGTGTTAAAAATGATTTGCAGATCGAACTGCAAGTTCTTGTAATATTTGCAAATGTTATCAAGGTTGTTGTACCGACAAATCGAATGCAAAACAGGACTTCATTGTTTATCGAATGAGATTCGATAAGACTAAGTGGTCCCCTGCTTGATAAATCTGACGATAGCCATCAAAATAGAAAACGGTTGTAAGAGCCCCTAATGTGCAGTTCCGTTGTTGCATCATAGATTAAGTTCTAATGCTGTCATTCGATAGACCATTTAGCAGTGGCTATCTCGTTATGCAAATTCATAATTTCTTGTAATCAGTGCAAATCTGAAGTGCAGTGAATCCCAGCCTGAAACTATACACCAATCTAAGTAACTTATTTGCTTTAGGTTAGGGGATGAATGAATGAAAAAGTTTTTTTTGTGTGGGTACACTCCTCCCCGGATATATCGATATCGTTTATATCGATATCCCACTTTTTCGATACAATCTCTTGCAGTCAGTCAAATTAAAATACACTCCTCCCCGGATATATTGATATCGCTTATATCGATATCCCGCTTATATCGATACAATCTCTTGCAGTAAGTCAAATTAAAATATGTAGATATTTGTTACGCTTATATCGATATCCCGCTTATATCGATGCCGTTTTTCCGCACCAAAAATATCGATATATCTGGGGACGAGTGTATATAGATATTTGTTCTGCTTATATCGATATCCCGCTTATATCGATACAAAAGTTTGCTCCCAAAAATATCGATATAACCGGGGAGGAGTGTATTTGTGCTGTTTATGAAAGTGTTGCCTCCTGTACCTTGGGCCCGAAATGAGATGATATGCTTTGAAAAAAGCTAATGTAGTTGATGAAAAAAGCAATAATGAAATGTCTTAATTATTGTTACAATTTCATATTGGCAGCTATGTCGGTTCTTATTTATACATTTAAAAAAAGTCGTCATGAAAGAGATTAGCTTAATTAAGATGACAAAATTACTGTTACCTTGGACACGTAGTGATCAAGTTTAGTCATATTTGATACATATGGCAAGTGATCATTTTATTACTAACAACGATTTTGAAAATCTGTTTCAGTGTTGTTTGATTTTTGGATCTGTTTACATCGAAGATCTATTTGCAATAGAAAAATGATCAAGAAATAAGGTAAATTAGTAACCAATAAGTTTTGTCAAGGAAGTATGTGCAACCTTTGGAATAAATAACTCTTTTTTTAGTCATTTCCTGTCTATTTTATCTGATTTCGCGTGCGTCCTTCTCCACACAATCAAAAAAGAAACTGTAATATTTATGGGCAATTAGAGTGTAAAGTGAGCGGAAATTTTTTATTGAAAGAATAGCGACATCTACATTTAAAGTTTTAGTTGCAGACTGCGCCCTCTGGGGAAGTAAAAGAAAACGGGCACCAGATGAAGCACAAAATTTGGTGACGTAGAACACAGTAGATGGAAAGGAAAAGGAAGTGATGGATCCAAGTGTCTAGGTTTTATCCATTTTTTGACACATTTTATTTACTTATTTATGTGTGTTTCTTTGACACAAATCGCGGCATAATAAGCACCACTATTTACCAAATGCCATAGTGGCATTTGTACACGACAAAGGCAAGCTCATTTCTATTTATCACTGGAAAAGTTAAGAGAGGATCATTTGTTTTGCCTTTTCATAACAAGATGGATCAGGGCCCGAATTCAAATGACTAAACCTTACTAAGTTTAAACCTTACTGGTCTGGGTGACACTTAAATCAAGGTTAAAAGCGATTCAAATCAGAATTTACAGTCAAGCCTGAAAAAGTAAAGGTAAGCCTAAATAAGGTTAAGGTAGCTATGGGTGGTTACTTACGTGGTAAAATCTTGTATTATCACCCATTTTCACGTTTGACACGAATGCAAACAAACATAAAAAATGAATGCTAATGGGCTTAATTTAAATTTTAAAGCAAGAAAGGACAAAATTTGGAAGAATCTTATTGCCAAAGTTAATAGAGTGCATCAGTGAGTTCAAATGTATTTTAAAATTGTTTATTAATGCCAAAATATGAAATCTAGCTACATGATATGAATGCTGATGTATTAGTACTAATTTTAATGCTATAAACAATACATTCACAAAATAATCTAAATATGATTATTGCATTTATTAAAATAAGAATGCTTTTCAGTCAAAGGCCCACCGCTCACTCTGCAAATAGTCATTAAAACACCATAAACATTTAAAACAATGAAAGAATTTACAGTGTTACTTAACACGGGCAGTAATAACAGCATCAAGTATAACTGCATATTCTTCTTGCTTAACCCTGTGTTTCTACCTCAATTTGAAGATCTCCACATTTCCACATAAGTTAAACCTTAACCATATAAGTTAAACCTTAAAACAATGACTTATGCATGAAATTTCCATTTGAATCATATTTCTAGGTTTTACGCACAGTTAGGGTGAGTATTATAAGGTTTAAACTTAGCTGAAGGTTCATGCTTAAAGCTTACAAAGTAAAGTCGACATTTGAATTCTGGCCCTGGTCTAGATCTAGAATAGTTCTAGTCTAATTGAAACATATCTTGATTTTGGCAGATAAGTTTTGCATGGGTATTTCGACGATGCAAACTGATGCACCTATTTCTTAGTTTCAAAAGTCATGCTACCGTTGCATACTCTTTAAATACTATTTAGTCCAGGGTCGTGATTTTTATAGGTCGCTGTGACCTACTTAAAAAGGACTTAACCTTCCAATTTTATACCACACTTATTTTCATGAGACCTTTGCATAGCAATCCTCTGAAGTGTAAACTGTTCATGCATTGACAAGGGTCGTCTTTTTGTTCTTTAGACTTACAATGGGATTTGGCACAGACTTGCAAGGGAGGGCATCACACGATGCACTGCTTCACCTACAGGACACAGAAATCCGACTTCTTGAAACCTTCAAGAAATGCATGACCCAGCGCATTTACGCAGACAAGGAGTATGCCACAGCACTAGGCAATGTCGTGAACACAGCTACAAAACTGGACATTCAACATTACGATAGCCCAGTATTTAAGGTTAGAAATGTATTTCGTTGTCTCTGATAGTGAAAGTATAGATGTAGAGTTATCAAAGATCACGAAATATCAAAGAAATGCAAATGGCATTTTATCAAATCTAATTTCTGCACACCGGAAGATGAAAGGTTGTCTCGGTCCTGGAAAGTGTGTGTTGGAGAAATAGTCGCAAAGTACAATGTACTTGCAAACGTTACAGTCGAATGATTAATTTACGATATGAACATGAACAAATTATAACACTACTAACAAATGGTAGCCCCTGTCACGTGAGTGATAGCCCCTGCCTGCCTGCAGTCAATTTTTGGCTCATTTGGCATATATGCCAAAGATCCTCTTGAATCATGAATTGTCCATCGTCCGTTGTTGTTGTCAGGTCGTTGTCTGTGCACAGCTATCCTGAATACACTATTGATCATAGAAACTTCATATCTTACATATGCACCTATGTCCTATCTCAAAGCCTAGCAAAAATTATGTTGTTGTGGCCATTATTTTCAAATTGGCAGCCATATTTTTTTTTTCTTTGAACCTTTCCCCTGGACATGCAATTGATGATACAAACTTATATTTGGAAGCCTTATGCATCTATATACCCTCTTTTCCCCTGGACATGCAATTGATACAAACTTCACATTTGGAAGCCTTATGCATCTATGTACCCTCCTTATTTCCTATAGAAATAATATTGATGCCACCTAAATTTGCAGTTTGGCAGCCATATTTGTTGGGTTTTTTCATGGGTCACTTAGTTGGGATTTGATCTTAGACACTTTATTTGTATCCATGTGATATTGTAACCTATATTGTCTCAGGTTTTGATAATGCCAAATGAGCTCAGGTTCATCTGGACCTATTTTTCCAACACAGGCAGAACAGGGAAGGGAAGGGAGGTTATTCTGCCATATACTAAGGCATCCTGCTACCGTCCAACAGACGGGTTTCATCTGTGCCTTTACAAATGTTTTAGGCATGGAATACAATCGTCAAACAAACAGAAGCTCTGCAGAAAGTCATGCAACAGAACACCGATAGAATGTGCACAAAAACTCTGGAGTCACTTATTACATTGATCAACGACAAAAGAACAGCAAAGAAAACGTATTCTGACGAGAGACAGAGGCTTGAGGTGGAATTTGCCAAGGTACCAGAAACTTTTATTTAAAACCTTCCAAAATTAATATGATTAATTATTAACTTGTGGATGTATGGGAAAGGGGCATTTAACACCACCACATCTGCAACTAGCAAAGCAGCTGAGTGCATTTAATGTATTTTTAGCATTCATTCATTGCAAGACCATTCAATGACCATGAGTTTCTCTATGAAGGTAATAACAAAACAATGGTCGTTCAGATTCGGTTCCTCGATGTATTTCATTATCCTAGTTCATATTATTCCAATGATAAGTTTAAAAACAAACCGTAACTATTGTTTCCAGCTACAAGAAGATGTGCAAAAGTCGAAAGGGGAGTATGAAAGACTTATGGAGAAGGTGACTCATGATAGAGCGAAATATGAAGATCTTCACCGAAAAGGTACATAATTTTGGCTATTTAAAATTAAAACATTTTATTGTGATATGTGTATAGTGAACATACTGGTAAATTTCTTCACCGAAAAGGTACATAATTTTGGCTATTTAAAATTAAAACAGTGTATTGTGATATGTGCATCTTGAGCATAATGGTCAATTTAAACTTTCAAGGTGCTTACATGACGCAAATGTCTTTTTCCATTAAATTCACACATTTTTGCCACAATTAACGATATAATACATGTACAAGTGGCTGTAAGAAAAAGTCGATGAAGCTTTATGAATCGTGACTAAAGGTCAAGTTTTAATAAGAAAATAAGTCATTCCGTGTTTTCGCAATAATTGAAAAAATTCATTATTGGTACAAACATGTATGCACATAAACATGTATGCACATAAACATGTGTGCACATAAACATGTGTGCGTATGGTAAAATGAAACAATGTGAATAATCCCGATGTTTGTATTTGCAAAAGTTCAAACATTAGACTATAATCGTAAGTATATGAGAGTAAAACCTAGTAATTTGTGAAACTTATTTTAATTTTGGTACTTAGTTGTGGTAATATTATTTTACGTAATTTATTTGTAAGTGATTCTTTTGTCCCATTGATGTGTATTTCCTTTAGTTCATGACGAGGAATTATATAAAAAAATGCAAGGTAATTAGAATTGATAACCAAGACATTCCACAAGAAGATTTTAACATAATTATCTAAGTGTTATCAATCTTCTTTCCACTGAAATGTATGTTTGCAGTTAGGTGTTGTAAATATCACTGCATTTACAGAAAATTTCTATCACTCTTCAATCACCATTACAATACTGTATTGATAAATTGGCACTAACTGCCGAAAAGTGAATGCATGTTCTGTATTATGTGTGGTCATTGTGCCCTCCGTAGAGTCTTTGGCAGATAGTTTTATGGATTGTCCGAAATATATGACTGATATAACAAATATTACAAGAGAACATATGCAATTGTGTTCTGTGAGATCCTAAGTTAGATTTAAACAAATTAAGCATACCAGTGATCGAATTTTGAAATTTGACAGTAAACCTTGGCCATGTTCACCATTTCTTCTAGATCTGGGCACATTTGGCTCCATTCAAAGAACGGTTGAAAAGAACATTCAGTAGTGAGCCAACCGATAACGATTACATGCTGCCATACAGCAAAATTCCTCTGACAAGAATCTCCTAAATTTTCGACGATATTTCCTGAAGTGCATGCTGTGTGTTCACTTGTGCAAAACACGTGTCGTCGGTTTATTGCATGTCGTTTGTTTGATTTCGAGTGATTTTCCTTTGATATTACCCAGTTTTCAAAGTGACGAAGAGAAGTAAAGTTAATAAACTAACAAAGTAAAGAAACACGTTTTGTTCGATGGTATGTACCAAGTAAAATATGCAACAGCAGTTGTCATGCGAATGGATATCTTAAATACACGTTTGCAGTGAACATGTATGTCGACTAGCATTAATCGGTTGTGAGGCGGAGTGAATGCAAAAAGCAAGCGAAAGCTTAAAGCCATTTCTATTACATTTATTTCATTGAATATTACACTCAGTAACAGTTATTAACAGCT
>JBCAUI010083213.1:0-19590 GCA_038406195.1 Haplosyllis anthogorgicola | reverse complement strand
GTTCTGGCAAGGTGCCAAGGATGTCACATGAGATTAGATTTGTGTTCCCTGCAGCCACTACAGCACATGCATGTGGAATCACATGACAGGCAAAATGGAGGCATCAAGCTTGGTAACCGACAGGTTATCTTGTTTGTCTTACTGTTTTCTCAAATAAGCTTTTTTCGGCTTTAAACACTATGGCTTTTTTTAATAAAACGGACTATTGTAGGAAACGTTTTTCTTGTGTCAATTTGTTTACAAGTACTACAACAGTAAATAAATAATCAGATGGATAATTAACAAGGAAACACTTTGCAACCTTTGTCATTTATAAAACGAACAGGATAACAAAAATACTACAGTGACCAGAATAACCTTTAAGGCTGACAGTAACAAACATAACCTTTTATTGCTGACAGTGACAAACAAAGATGAATGATTACATCTCCGTTTAATTGATATTTCGAGAAATGTTCAAAGCTCTTGAATACTAAATACATACAATACCTGAGTAGTGTGCTGAGTTGCAATACCAAACTAATGGATTCTAGTTGTTTACGTCCGCCACAAGTTTTCTTAGTTCTTCGTTTTTGCATTTTAGTTTAATATAATCCCTTTCGTTGTTAGGGGCCTCTGTCAGAGGCCCTATGTAAACATTGTATCGTCCTCAGACATGTGGCTAATTAAATGCATGCATATTTACTGCATATAAACATGTTTTCACATGAGTGATTGTAAGTATGTGTACTTACTGTAGGTAAGTCAAATGACATAAATTTACCATTACCTGACCAATGTATACAGTGCCTATCAAGATTGTATTTGACAAATTTGACTTTGTCAATGGCTGAGAGCTGTGTTTTTCATAGCTGGCAAGTAACAAAAATACCAACAGATTTATCACATGTAGGACTCCTTACTGTGAGGGTAGGCTATCCATCTTGTGAAAACTTATTGTTAAAAAAAAATTAAAACAGCCAAATTTTGACACTTTTTTTTAAAATTTAAAGTAAAATGTCACTTTAATTTGGTCACATGACCAGAATGTAATGTGAAATGTAATTTTTTTTTTTTTAATGGAATGAAAGTAATGTGTATCTAGCTAAAATATGTACCATTTAACATACCTGAACATGTAAAATTAATATGTCACATGACCCATTAGGAAGGAGGTGTCCATCTGCAAAGTTAGTTTTCCAAGATGTCAGAGGACTCAATGTTAGCAATTAGTGAAGTAAAAATATTGCCTCTTCCTACACATAGACCATATGAAACACATGTAGATACACCTAGTAAAATCTTGATCAGGTGTTGAGGTCCATCAATGAAATAGTATTAATGATATGAATTTTTTTCAAATACACCGAGTGCCATTTTCATCAAAAATTTATCTAAATTTTCAATTTGCAAGAGTCATGTGACTACCTTAAAATGTAAAATGTCAAAATGTACAATGGTGGAACAAAGGATGTGTTACCATAGGCCATAAAAATGCAAAGCAACATGTACTGTTATCAAAACAAACAATGTCACATTTGCTAACATAAATGTAGTCAGAGTTTATGAATTTTCAAGTGAAAATTACCAAAATGTCCAGCAGTGAAGGGGTTAATAGAATTACTTACAGGACTGTTATCAGTAACAGTTATCGTACGTATAATAGTATCAGTACGTTGGGTTTGTCATATAGCGAGAAAAACATATTCAGTCTAGCTTGAATCATCAGAAGAACTCAGCATATTGTTCTGTGTTGACTCCTTCACGTGCCATGTACTCAATGTAAGCTCAATGCAAAAAATAAAGGTATACAAGGAAACTCTCATAAGGTAGCGTGTTAAAGTTCTGATACGATTTTGTGTTCTGTTCTTCAAAAGAGAATGTACGGTAATGAGTTCCTGATATTAAGCAATAGATTGATTAGGCAGCACTTTGGTGGTGATGCCAAAAACTAATTTCCAAACAGGTTTTCAACTAGTTTTCATGATGTTCAATTAAGCCAGATTGAACTCTGATTGGAAAGGTCCTAAACGGGATATTTTCAGCAAAGACTAATTTTGGCCCAAAACTGTACTCAATTGATATAAAAAGATACGCTTTAATTTAGTTTCACCTAGATAATCAATTCAGTGATTGTTGTTACAGTATATGAAGGTGAAACTGTCAATTGGTTCGTAAAAGGGTTGACTTATACATAAATGTATGGTGTGCTGTAACATTTCATCCCCGCTCATTGATTATCTCCAACTGAAAGTTTGTTTTGTGAATATCGGGATTCAAGTTAGAAACGAAAATCGTAACAAAATCGTTTAGAAGTCCAGCAAGAGACAGACCCACCTGCTCTTATTTAAGCAGGCGATTTACGTAGTTCATGTTGAGAGCGCGTTTATTTCTGTCTGTGGTAGCCTTTATTTCCTCAATAATCATTTACAAATAGAAAAAAGTGGTGGACAAAGTACAGAGCAAGCAATAAGTTTCGAAACAATACATTTATATTATAACAAGAAGAAACATGTTTTCAAATTAGTTAAATAAATAGAACTACATTTATATCCGTTGAGATGCTCACTACGAGCAAAATGCAATCTTCTAAATGTGATTTACATTTCCCTGAATTTACTGTAAATACAAAATAAAACTTTAGTTCGTGACATGTCTATCAATTTAGGAACGTTTGGTAAATTTCACAAAAGTGAAGTTCTATTGTTCAGAAACTAATAGGACTTGCATCCTCTGGAGAGTTTAAAATTAAACTACTCAAATGTGTCCTTTGTTCTGTTGCAAAACATATCTTACATCATACCTTGTCTTGCTGTGTTGTGACGCATACAAAAATTGTTCACATCGAATTCCATGTGGTGAACCAGCTCATAAAAACAATTTCCAGGTTCGCACCAGCTGGATGTTCTATTATTGCACATCTCTTGGGAACAGACATGAATAAATGATGATGAAACATCAAACGATGAACACATAAGGTAATGACAAAAGATCAAATTCACTGCAGTGTAAACAATGCGACACAAGCATAAATCCATAAAAATCCATAGGATTTAACTTCAAATGATTTTGAACTATTCGGTCATACTAATATTGAAGAAATATTCAAGTTTAGAGTTGAATGTAGGGGAGAAGGAAGAGCTTTCCAACTTGTCAAAAGCGGATTGCTACTGGTATTGCTACACAAGTTATCTTCAAACTCTTATTCCACTAAAATACATTCTCATGCCAAAGTCGATATCTCTAGTTCTGACGGGGACATTGATTTACTGCATCTATAAATCATCAAGCTTATTTATTATTCTAGGTATTGACAATCCGTGAAACCATTAAAATAATTAATGGAACAAAGAGTACTGACATGTTCGGTCTTTATATGTCGAATATCATCTCGGAATTACAACATCAAACCAAGACTGAGCTAGTGGGCATTAAGATTTTGTGTTATTCAAATGTCTAGAAAAGGAATTAGGGTGTCTTTGATCAAATTTGATCCGACAATTACGGACAGAGGTTATCTGTAAATCATAGTTCCCCATATGTTCCTCTTGTAGAAAACCTTTCTTACAGAATCCACCCTTTTTCTCATCTATTTTACCTGTTTAATAAGCTGAATTGGGTAGATTAGACAAATTAGGTAGAAAATTTTTAACATTATTTGTAAAATAGTTGATAATGGTCAGTGACTAAATTTAGGTTCACCCTGAATTTTGTCCTTTTCAAGTCACTATTTTTAGTCATACATGTACTAAAAATGGTAAATTCCCCTGCCTAATCTGTCTAGGCAGCCAAACAAATAAGAAATACATACAAAAGCTACTTTGGAAAGTTAAAACTACCAATAGCAAGTTATGAAATACAATAATTCTGCTTCCTTCGGAGGATCACATCTCCTGAGAGTACTTTATCGCCTTTGTTTTTCTAAATGTATCATGTAATAACTTCTGTCGAAAAACCAGAAATTCCACCAAATGTGACGTTAGGCTTTTTTTCTAACGACGAGACCCAGGTGGAACATTAGAGATAATGTTACTCATATTTTTGGCTTTTATGCCTTTCATATAAACATTCCTTGCAAGACTAGTAACATATTTTTGAACAATGTGTGGACACGCAATTAATTGTAAAATAAGTATTTGTACATGAGACCTGATTGTTAGATACACCTAATAATGATTTTATTGGGAAGTTCAAAATTAGCTAAATTGGAAACTAACGATTAATTGTGACATTAAACTTTAACCGTTGACAGGTTTGCCATCAATCGTTTATGTACACGGAAAAATGTTGTTTTCGACATGAATCCAAAAAATATCAAAGACAATATTACCGAAGACACTGACCATTTTACATTTGTGTACATGTACTATAATTGAAAAAAAAAAAAGAAATGTGAAAGGGTAAATCAATCTGTACAAAATACATGTAAAAATGCACAAAGTGAATCTAACAATCCGTCCTGCACTGAATTTATTTATGTGCATGAAACAGTGCAGCTTTTATCATAAGTGGGGAAACCATAAAAAAGTTATTCTGTTAATGAAAAACAAACCGTAAAGAATATCGCCGTTTTCATCCATTTATAATTCCCATGTTACAGTATGTGAAGAATCCACAATCTCCAGCCTCTCCCCCCACTACTTCACTGGCTAGTATCTAAGACATTAATATTTAGTGCTGCGTTGTGCGCAGCAATCTGTAAAGTTGCACTGGATGCAGGGTTCATTCATGCTTTAATTGGCTGTAAATCAATAGATAGTAAATGTGTTTGTTTCCACAAAAATAAATATCGTCAAAAAAGTCATGTTTATAACCAATGGGCTGGAGTTTAATTTCAAACTATGACACATGAATAATGAACTAAAATTTATTGCTGCCTGAAAGCCATTTTAAATTTGAATAACATGCCCGCCTGAAACTTTAGGGGAACTGCAAGCATATTAGACTTTCATTAATCGTTTCAACATATTATTTATAACCATGCAAAAACATCACATAAAGAAATGTCCATAATTATTTAATCATTCGTCGTTAAGGGCAGTTGAAAGATTCAATCTTGTTCTGTGCCAACTCTATTAAGCGAACAGGCACTGTGCAATGCAGTAAGGTCTGAGTAAAAAGAAACTTATTTGAACTTAAGTTTGGATACCTGTCAAGTCTGCGGAAAAGACTTATTTTCATTTTCTTCTTACGAACATTTTTACACAGCTATCAACAGTGTGGCGAAACGATAAATCCAAATCCATAATTTGGATACTATACCATGAACCAATTATGGTCTAAGCACATCTCACCTATTTACAATTTCAGATAGACGTGTCAAACCTTTGGTAACTATCTTTAGTTTGGGGAAATTTTGATGTTTTTTATTTTATCAATAGAACTGAAATTACATGTACTTGGAACTGAATAAAAAAAGTTTGTCACACCTATCTGAATTTGTGAATACATGCTTTTCGACGAGATCCGTTAAAATTATATTTGGTTCACGACATGCATAGATTTGGTGCAATATCCAAATGGTTAATTGTATGCCGATTACATGTCGTAAATGGTTATAAATTTTGCAAGCAGTTATAATTGACAAAAAGAAAAACTTATCTAGTTTGCCCCTTATTATTATATTTCAACAAACTATTGTGTATCACAGATATGTCCAAGGCATGAATAAAAAAACTTTATTTTTCATTTGCTCCGTAGCATCATTCAACCTACAATATTACATAAAATTACCTCTGTTGAACTCTTTGTTATGAATTCACAGAAAAAAAACCTGAAACGGAACTAGTATGAGAAAGTTAATTTTGAAAAAAAAAACTTTGAAATTTTCTTCGCTGTTAAATTAATATTTGTGGCACGAATTGCTAATACTTTTAAAAGGAAGCGGTGATTCAATTCGTAAACACGATTGCAACACATAATTTCTTGTGGTAAATTATAACAATGCATGATCTAGCGTGTCGTCATGGTTTCCTTCGAGTTATGACTAAATTCTCTTCTTGTCGCTTTAATGTCTCACTTTTTATCAGCAGGTTTAATATCTGTTGTATCTTTCATCCTTCTTTGTTTTGCCATTTCAACTTCTAGTTTAATCTGAGCCTCGTTAGCTTTCTTCTCCTGGATTTCTGAGACTTTATCCAGGAATTCCGGTCTTCTTGAGTTCTTTTTATTGATAAAGTCCATAAATGCACTTGAACCATGCAGTTCAGCTAAATCATTATTCTGAAAATAAGAGTTTACGTATGACAAGTTTAAGGCAGCAACTGCAATTTTACAGTAAATGCACTTTTAAACCTATATTCTCGTTGTACCTAACCACACCTACCATGCCTGCATCTACATACATGTTTTGAGTACAATTCCTTCAAATTTTAATGAGTAGCCAAAATTTAACTTAAATAGTAACTTAGTAGTTACCAAATCATCCTCTTTTTTCTTTGCCTCTGATTCTTGTTCGCTTTTCTCTTCCTTGGGATCTTTAAGCGGCTCATCTGCAGACAATTTCTTCCAGGTTTTTGGATTTAAATACCAAGCACCGTACTTGAATTTCGCCCAGCTTGGTTGATATTGACCAGAATATGTCTAAAAATAGAGTTATTACAATATTATGCCTAATTCAATATCACCAAAGTAAATATATTACTTTTGGTAAGTTAAAATAGAACGTTTAGGTTAAAAGACATCTTTATTCCACTTACCCAATTACTTTTGTTTTGCTCTATTGAGGGTATATTCTGTGTTGTTTGTTGCTGAGGCGGAGGTACATTTGCAGACATTCGAAGTTCTGGTGGCACATTGGTGAGTTCTACGACGTGTATAGGCACTGATAATGCAGGTTTGGTTTCGTAACCACTTGCAAATAGACTAGTTATTGTTGACTCTTCGATGTTGTTACTTTCCCCTCCAAGACTAGACACCCAGTCACAGAAATCTTTCGTGACTGTTTTTATGTGTTCATCCTAAAGTAATACCGAAATAGAGAAATCAATCTGCCAGGAAAAGATTAGTTAACCTGGTAGTCGGAGGGACAAGTTACGTTAATTCTGATGATATTAGTGACATTATATTTGGAATACTATTGTTATGTAATGAAACACTACGCTCTTGTCTATATCTTTAGCACTTCCTAGCTTATTTATTGCACCATACGTTTTTACATGTAGAGAGCTCCAAAGCTGTACTATTGGCTGTACTTGTCTTTGAAGCTGTTGTACCCCAGTATATAAATGAAAGTAGAGGCAGTTTGGACTACTCTAAAACTCTCTCCTGCTCTGGCTCTTACTCTTAGGCTCTGCTGCTACTGGCCCCCCTAGACAAGTACAGACCATACAGCTCCGGCTTACACTGTAATCTTAGTTACAATAAAGACACTGTTTAAGAACTATCTGGACCGTGTTTGGAGTTACTTTGTATTGGAACCACTGGAGAAAAGCCGAACATAACATTGTAATTGGATTATTTGCTTGATTGTTGCCACAAGATAACTGAGCTGTTCCAAATGTCAGGTTCAATTTAAAGTATCTCTTTTCAGAATGTCCAGTTTTGCATTATAAATCTTCATTATTGTCACAGTCGTCAGGGTCATATAACCGGTTATTGCCCCCATTTTTAGAAGTAATGGTTTAATATGTCGAACATGGTTATTACTGGGGCAATTTTCTTTACTGATATTTGTAGATAATTTTTCAGTGGTTTATTATTTTTGTAAAATTCGGATATGATTTAAGTTTTCACAGGAGGCTTTATGTTGAATTTTAAAAAGAGAAGCATTTTGTTCCTGAAAGATTTTCGTTCATGTTTTACATAAAAATCCTCCAAATAAGCATCCCTTCAAATTTAGCATGTCATTCCCCATTGTTGTCTTTACGCAGGTTCAAAGGACAATTTCATTATATACTTTAATAATTAACCTTTTTCCTAAAATGGTCTATGATCCCTCGTCCTAAAACCTGACCTTTCCATAATTGTATCGGCAACATAGTTTTCATTTTATGATGTTAAACACATGACCAACATATAAAGAAGTCCTTCATGTTTAGTAAGATTACACTATCGTATTGCTTTTTGAACGCTAAGACATGGCAATAATTGCCTTTAAAGTGTTTCTGCCTTATCCTTTGATGGAGAAAATGTCATGAGGGTATTTCGATGAAAGCTATTCATTGAAATGTAGACATTGTACATAAATGCAGCCATTGTGTATATTTTGGAGCATGGTTTACGCTCTTAAACTGCCAGTTACTTGCCCTTCGAAAGGAAAGTAGCATGTAATAATAACACTATACATGAAGGTTCTTATTTTAATACCAAATGTCTAACTTTTTTGTAAAAAGTGTCACATTCTAAATATTAGGTAGCAAAACCACAACATTCCACAACACAATGTAGAATTCATGTGTAACATTCGGTGTTACATTACATGCATGTACCAACAAAAAACGTAAATTGTATTATAAAGTCTCACTTAATTATATTACCTTAAAAGGTTCATTTACGGACTTTCAAAATACATAAAGAAACTATACTAAAATTTATAAAGATATTTTGGAAATTGCAGAAAGCCTACAATCCATCCGATCCAAACATACCCAAGGATCGAGTAAACAGGAGATTCAAGAGACTGAGCGACACCATAAACAAAAACGCACCAAACTGGGATCTGACTAAGCTGCACAATGCTCTCTTCAGTCTGGAGAGGGAAATAACATCTTGTAACATGAAAGGAACAGGTAAAAAACGAAATCAGACACCCAATCACTTTCAAACGCTAAAGCTAAAGCAAAAGCAAACGCTAAAGTTTGATGTGGCCGAGCCCTAATCAATAATTAAAAATAGTGTTAGTAAGATAGATCTACACACGCAGGAATTTTTCAATAAATCGATAATGCTGGCATCATAGATACTACCAGGTCTGTCAAACTCATGTATTATTATTTCAATAAATGTCACAAGTCGTGGATTGTTTTCTATTTATTCACTGCAGAAATAGCAAATGTGGTGGAAACAATAGCCAATTTAGACAAAGGGGTGCTGTGTTTCCAGATGTTAGCCAAGCAACTCTACCTGTACCGGAAAGAACTAGAGAAAAATAAGAGACCTATCAGAATCATTGACGACCTAACAAAGTTCAGAAGAGTGAAGAAAAACAGGAGCTACAAGTATGATTTAACAATATTTCCTATCCAGTAAAATTACTGTAAAAGAAATATCCGATTTTTGTCCGATATTTGATTAATTATTCTCACATTTTTATGTTTAAATTTTATTCCTTCACTCGATGTTTAAAATTATTCCTTCTCTCGATGTAAGTCAATTAGATACCGCATGGAAGACATTGGATCTGTTCAAAGCAGCATGCATCCGCAAACCTGAATTATATTTTGTCGCAGTCAACTCCTCAATCACTTGCATCTTCAATTCTCTATCAAATCAAAAATCTTTCTCACCTGCAACTAAGCTTACAAACTAACAAGTGTCAAAAAATCTTCCAATAAAAAATTTAGCCCTGACTTTACCTGTTCTGTCATGCCATGTCCCAAAGTGCTTTAAAAAAAAATTCCAAAATTTTTTTCCCAATGATACAGAGAATGGTAAAACTATATTTGTGAAACGGATCCAATGTCTCCTACACACATACGATCCTGTTTCATAATGGAATGTTTGGCTCTTAGGTACATAGAAGTAACCACAACACTGGAGAATGTCGAAACAAAAGAAGAAACTACCTATGATGCAGACGCTGGTGTTTATGCGCTATCCAAAGCAGATAGACGAGCCAGAGAAGAGCAAGAAAGAAGAAAACGAGAACTCGAAGAGGAGCAGAGACACGAGCAAGAACTTGACGAAAAGAAGAGACGCTGGGAGAAAGAAAGACAAGAACAACTGGAGGAAGAAGCTAGAAGAAGAGAAGCTGAACAAAACGGATGGGATGGTGGAAGAAAGCCTTTCGCTCAAACAGACCTTGATGCAGTCATGGTAATGAGTGACAAAGATGATAGTGATAAGGCTGGTAATATATCAGCACCATTAGAAAATGGCATGCATGGAGCCATTGATAGTGCAAACGATGGTGTGATATTACCACATCCTTCCAAACCTGATGATACCACTAATACTTTTCCAGATGCTAACCAAAACGAACTTTTCAATACTTCTGAGGCTCCTACTGAGCTGAATGTCAGCGTGAAGGGGGCTGAACCTGAAGCGTTCGACTTTGATGTACTCGCGCCTGGAAGTTCTATAACTGCTCCTAACTTGAACGGAACTCTTCAGCTAAAAGAGCCTGACCTATCAGGCAGTGACGGGTCACTAGGCCCGCAAGTCTTATCTGAAGCAGTTGCACTGGTTTCAGATAAAATTGACTCTACTCCTGAAAGTTCTACAGTTGACGGCATTCCGAAGAGTGTATCGTTCGATCCTTCCCAAGATGACCCGCATGCAGCACTTCGCCAGAAGAATGGTAGAGACCCTATCAGCGATTCTGGATACGGTGAGGGAACGCTTGGTGATGGTGGACAGCCGGACGCATCTGGACCACAGTTTGGCTCTCCCGACAGCACTGGGATCACCCCAGACGAATTGTTGCATGAACCTGATGATCCTAATAAGTATACAGGTGAAACTCAACCAGCAGATCAGGTAAAGAGTGACAAAGACAGTTCGCCAGTAAAACCGACTTCTTTAGATGTTTCTGATAGTCCTAGAGACAAAAAAGATGACTCAACTAATGACCTTCCTCTCAAAACCCCACCTAAAACCCCTGAACACAGATATCCTATGTTTGTGGCATTGGATGATGACAACAAGAAAAAGGGTAGTCCTCGAGGTAGTAATAGAAGCAGCCCTAGTAAGAGTCCAAAGAGAGAGAGAAAGGGATCTTTCGGTAGATCCAGCCCAGCAAAAGAAAAGACGAAACCTGTTGCAGAGAAGATTCAACCTTGTATGGTTTCAACTAAAACAATCAAAGACGGCAATAGACCAGCTACTGTGATAACGACAGTCGTTACAACTGATGACGGCGACCAAAAAGGTGTTTTACCCGCAGAAAGTACAAAACCTGGTTCAGTTACCACCAAAACCATAAAGGCTGGAAACAAAACAACTACGATAATAACACAACTGGAAAGATGCGATGACAAGCCTGATGATGCTAGAAATCGAAAACCAGATACTAAGGCAGCCAGTATTTCTGGCTCTAGAGGTATGCCTGATGAGGATTCAAAATCTGGTATCACTTCATCCAAAATGATGAGAGATGGCAATAAAGCAGTACGAGTTACGGTCACGTTGTTAAAATCTCCGGACGAACCGAGTAAAGACGACAGCAAACTACTGGAGCAAACAATTGATGGTATTACAAATCTGGAAAACTTCCCGACCGACACTGCTAAACCTTGTACAATTCACACTAAATCTGTTAAAGACGGTAATAAAACAATCACAACAACAACTACAGTGATCCCAATTCAAGATTTGTCTGCTGATGAGGAACCCACACCTGTACGACTTGATAACGTTCCATGCAAGGTAACAACCAACACTGTAAAAGATGGCAAAAAGGAATGTTTAATTACAACAACTTTGGTCATCTCACAAGATCCTGAAGATATCAGAAACGTAGATTCTATGGGAAATGGTCCTGCTATGCCAGACGCAAACCCAGGGACATTCTCCAGGGAAACCATTGATGATGACGATGACAAAATTACAGTAGCAACGACAAAGGTTACCACAGTGGAGGCTCCAAGTAAGAAGAAGGGCAAAGATAAAAATAAAGACAAGAAACCCTTTTCTGATATCAGACCTGGAATTGTTACGACGATGAAGGTTAAAGATGGAAATAAACCGGCAATATTGACAACCACATTGGTACCGATTCAAGGCACACCCAAGGGATATGAAAACAATATACTTGACCTGCTAAGATCTGGATTTCCCGGTTTCAATACTGTATCAGAGGATGATGCTAATCCTTGCACCGTTGGAATTGATACCATCCCGGAGGGAAACAAAACCACCACAATTACCAAAGTTTCATGCAAAGAAAGCAAGGAACCAGATGGATTGCCTTGCACAGTAACAACGAAAACTGTCAAAGATGGCAAAAAAGAAAGTTTAATCACAACTACCTTGGTGATTTTAAAAGACAAAGCTAATAACAAACAGATAGAATCAATCCCAAATGGATTTCCAGCTATGGATGATCCAAGACCTGGCAGTTTCACCACTGAAACAGTTACAGATGACGGAAGGAAAATTACAGTCAACACTACAAAGATTACCGAGGAAGCACGTAAGAAAGGTTTTAAAGGATTCAAAGGATTCAAAGGGTCAAAAGATAAAAAGTCTACATCCGATACAAGACCTGGAATAATCACAACCAAAACTGTTCGAGATGGTCAAAAACTGGGTACATACACAACAGTTGTAGAACCTGTACAAGGTATGCCGAAAAACTACAATATCCAGGAATTAAGGAAGTCTGGATTCCCAGGTTTGACTGCTCTTGGAGCAGATGTCGGACAACAATGCACAGTAAATACAGAAACTACATTTGATGCCAACAAAACAACTACAGTAATAACAGCAAAGATGACTGAAGAGAAACCTTTGCCAATAGCAATACCTGGATTTGGCGTTATACCCGCTGAAGATACCAAACCTTGCATCATAGCAGCAAAAACTGTCACAGATGGGAACAAGGGAACTCTAGTTACAACAACAGTAATAGCATCTCGAGATATACCAGGGAAAGATGAAAAGATTCCTTTGGAAGCAAAAGACATCGATATCAAGGGCCTTATAGATAATCCGGAAATATGCAAACATGGTATATTTATAGACAAGGTTATTGGTAGTCCAGATCAACCAACAACAATAGCTGGAACGTTAGTGACAAGTGATGACAACAAGCCTGCCTATCCGATTCCACCAGAAATGGCGAGGGGTCAAGATAAACCTGGTGTGTTAACAACAAAATCTATCGAAGATGGAGACATAACAACTGTAGTAACAACTACAATGGTTCCAATTCAAGACCTTCCCAAAGACTATCAGTTCACAACGGGAGATTTAATAGAGGGAAGATTTCCAGGATTTGAGGAAATGCCTGTAGAAGAAACAAAACCATGTATAGTTGCAGTTGAAGCCATTCCAGAAGGAAATAAAACAAAGACAGTTGCAATTACAACAATACCAACTGCCAGTCTAGTACCAACGGAAGAAAAACCAGACGAAAAACCGATAATAATTGACATTCCAGGATTTGGAGAAGTACCAAACAAAGATACAAAACCATGTATCATCACTACTAAACCCATCAGTGATGGTTACAACACAACTCTCGTGACAACTACCATCATGGCATCTAGAGATGTGCCTGAAACAGATGAGAATGTTCCTTTATCATGGAAGGAGATAGATATTTCTAGTCTAGTTGATACACCTCAAGACTCTAAACCAGGAATATATGTAGACAAAATGATAGATGATCCTCTCAACCCAATTACTATTACTGGAACCCTGGTAACAACTGATGATGGTTCTCCAATACCTGGTGATATGCCGAGAGGTCAAGACAAACTTGCTATAGTAACATCGAAGTCTTTCAGAGATGGTGAAACCACAACTTCAGTCACAACTACGATGGTACCAGTACAGGATCTACCAAAGAATTACAAATTTACAACAGCTGATGTGAGAGAAGGAAGATTTCCAGGATTTGAAGGTTCACCTGTTGAAGATACAAAGCCATGTTCTGTAGCAATTGAAACTATTCCGGAAGGAAATAAAACAACAACAGTTACCATTACTACCATACCAACTGGCATGCTTATACCAATGCAAGAAGTGCCATTAGCTGCAGAAACTGTAGAAGAAAAGCCAAAGAGGAAATCTGCAACAATTGACATTCCTGGCTTTGGAGAAGTACCTACTGAGGAAACCAAACCATGTATCATTACCACTAAACCCATCAGTGATGGTTACAACACAACTCTCATGACAACTACAATCATGGCATCTAGAGACTTTCCAGGAAAAGATGAAGATATTCCACTGTCATGGAAGGATATTGACATTTCTGGCCTAGTTGATACACCTGAAGATTCCAAACCTGGAATATATGTAGTCAAAACAATAGATGATCCTGTCAACCCAATTACCATAACAGGAACCCTGGTAACAACTGATGATGGTTCTCCAATACCTGGTGATATGCCGAGAGGTCAAGACAAACCTGCTATAGTAACATCGAAGTCTTTCAGAGATGGTGACACCACAACTTCAGTCACAACTACGATGGTACCAGTACAGGATCTACCAAACGATTACAAATTTACAACAGGTGATCTGAAAGAAAGACGATTCCCGGGATTTGAAGGCATGCCTGTTGGCGATACGAAGCCATGTTCTGTAGCAATTGAAACTATTCCGGAGGGAAATAAAACAACTACAGTTACAATAACAACCATGCCGACCATTACTCTTTTACCAACAGAGGAAAAATTAGAGCAAACGCCACTTGGTGAAGAACAACCCGAAGAAATACCAACTGAGAGACCACTTACAATTGAAATTCCTGGCATTGGAAAGGTGCCAACAGAGGATACGAAACAATGTATCATTAATACAAAGGAGATCAAGCACGGTAACAAAACAACCCTCGTTACGACCACTATCATGGCATCACAAAATGTACCTGGTAAAGACGAGAGCATTCCTTTGGGATGGAAAGATATCAACATCTCAGGTTTGGTTGACAAACCTGAAGATTGCACACCTGGTATATATGTTGTTAAAAGAATTGAAGATGTGAAGAAACCAATCACCTTAACTGGTACACTGGTAACGTCGAACAAGAATAAACCTGCATATCCAATAAGAGAGGATTTACAAAGAGGACAAGACAGAAAAGCTGTAGTTGCAACCAATTACATAACGGATGGTGACAAGATAACTACTGTGATAACTGCCATGGTTCCTATGGAAGACTTACCGAAGAATTATTCATTTACGACGGATGATCTTAATAGCGGCAAATTTCCAGGGTTTGACCAAATGCCCGCAGAGAAGACTAAACCATGCACAGTAACAATCGAGGCCATACCGGAAGGGCCTAAAACAACAACAGTTTCTATAACAGCAATGCCAACTGACGAAAGGCCATTTTTGATCAAATTTCCCGGATTTGGAACTCTTCCCAGGGAAGAAACAATACCATGCGTTGTGGCGGCCAAAACGATTACAGACGACAACAAGGCGACTGTGATAACAACCACTGTCACGGCATCTCAAGACATACCCGGCACTAATAATAGCATTCCATTGGCATCACATGAAATAAACATTACAGACCTTATTGACACACCTGAGAAATCAAACCCAGGCACAAGTGCAGTTAAAAGAATAGATGATGCTGAGAATCCAGCAACTGTCAATGCCATCCTGGTAATGTCAGAAGATGTACCACGTAAGTTTATTGAAGATATGCCTCCAGGAGAAACTAAACCTGGAATAACTTCGTCAAGAACATTCAAGGAAGGGGATACAACGACAACAGTTACAACGATGTTAATTCCAATAAAGGGAGTCCCAGAAGGAGATGGCAGTAAATTTGTTCAGTTGAAGGAACAGGGCTTTCCTGGTTTTGATATAGTTTCTCCCGACAATGAGTCCACGAGACCGTGCACAGTGACAGCAGATTCTGTGAAGGACGGCAATGAGACATCAAATATCACCATAACAAAAATACCAGATATACGAAAAACAAGTGACGCTTCCTCGTTCATCCCTGAAGAAGCAGACGCAGCAATTGCAAAACCAGAGCCAGTATCACTTGATAATGAGCCATGTACAGTAGCAACGAAAACTGTCAAAGATGGTAAGAAAGAGTGCTTGATTACAACCACTTTGGTCTTTTCTAAAGATCCTGAAGACTTCAACAATTTGGATTCCTTGGAAAAAGGCCCTGATATGCCGGATGCAAACCCTGGTACATTCTCCAGAGAAATTATCGAGGATGGTGATGACAAAGTCATAATAGCAACAACAAAGGTCATTGTTGAGGAGACTCCAAGTAAAAAGAAGGGCAAAAAAGGTAAAGACAAGAAACCTACATCAGAAACTCGACCTGGAATAGTTACAACAAAGAAAATAAAGGACGGAAACAAGCCAGCCATATTGACGACCACATTGATACCTATCCAGGGTACACCCAAAGGATATGAGAATAACATACTTGATCTGTTAACTTCAGGATTTCCAGGGTTTAACACCGTTTCAGAAGATGAAGTAAAACCCTGTAATGTTACAATTGACACTATTCCGGAGGCAAACAAAACAACAACAATTACAAAAGTTACATCAAAAGATACACCAGAATCGGAACTGGATGGTTTACCTTGCACAATCGTCACAAAAACCGTCAAAGATGGTAAAAAGGAAAGCTTGATCACGATATCATTGGTAATTGATACAGACAATGCCGATAAGAAGCAGTTGGATTCCATTTCAAATGGTTTTCCTAAAATGGACAATGCTAAACCAGGAGCCACAACAAGCAAAACAAACACGGACAATGGCAAAATTATAACAGTACACACTGTTAAGATGTCTGAAGAAACCAAGAGCAAGGGATTCAAAGGCTTTAAGCGTTCAAAGGACAAAAAGTCTGTAAGTGACACCAAACCTGGGATATGCACAAGTCAAAAAGTCAAAGAAGGCACCAAAATAGGTACAGTTACAACCACAATTGTACCAATGCAAGGTATGCCAAAGGGTTACGAAACTAATTTGCTGGACTTAAAGAAGACAGCTTTTCCTGCATTCGATACCATAAAAGAAGAAGACGGCCAGCCATGTACAGTGAACACAGAAACAGTAACAGATGGTAACAAGACCACAACAACAATAACAACAACATCATCACAGGATAAGCCTCGAACAGTTGAGCTTCCTGGTTTTGGAACTGTGCCCAATGAAGATTCAATACCCTGTATAATATCATCAAAAACAATCAAAGATGGTAAGAAGACAACGTTAGTAACAAGCACCGTCACGGCAAATCAGGACATACCAGGTACAAACGAGAACAAGCCTGTTGAAGCAAAGGACATTGACCTTTCAAGATTTATTGAAAAGCCTGAAAATGTCAAGACGGGCACCATTACAAGCAGAATTGATGATGCTACTCGTAAACCAGTAACCGTAATTGCCACAGTAGTAATGTCTGATGATAACAAACCTGCGTATCCGATACCTTCTGATATGCCCAAAGATACAGACAAACCGGCTACAGTAACAACTAAATCAATCAGAGATGGCGACAAAACAACAACAGTAACAACCACAATGGTTCCAATCCAGGGACTTTCAGACGACTACAAATTTACACCAAGTGACTTCAAAGAAGTCAAATTTCCTGGATTTGATGTCATACCACTTGGAGATACAAAAGCTTGTACGATCAAGGTACAAAATGTTCCAGATGGAAAGAAATTAAGTACAGTTACAACAACAACGATACCTATTCAAGACAAGCCTTTGATGATTGAATATCCAGGTATTGGCAATGCATTTACTGAAGATGTAAAACCATGTTTGATATCCACCAAAACAATTAAGGATGGCAAAGACACTACACTGGTTTCTACTACAGTGACGGCATCCCAAGATGTGCCTGGTGCTGACGAAAGTATTCCAATGGAACCAAAAGATATCAACCTTTCCGGTTTTGTTGATGAACCTGCAAATGTACAACCAGGTACAGTTGTAGTGAAGACCACAGATGATGCTGAACCGAAAACAGTAACGGCTACCCTGGTAACATCTACAGATGGCAAACCTGGTCTTGTAATACCTAATGAAATGCCCAAAGGAAAAGATAAACCTGCGATAATAACCACTAAATCTACGAAGGATGGTGACATAACAACAACAGTCACAACAACAATGGTTCCAATTCAACTTCCAGAAAACTACAACGTCACATCAGATGATTTGAAAGAAAAGAGGTTCCCTGGATTCGATAATATACCTAACGGAGAAACCAAAGCATGTACCGTAACAATTGACAATATTCCTGAAGGAAACAAAGTAACCACGGTCACAGTTGCTTCAACAGCAACCGATGGTATCCCCTTGATGATTGAGTTCCCAGGATTTGGTAATGTGGCATCAGAAGATACTAAACCTTGCGTTGTAACAGCAAAAACAGTCAAGGATGCTGATAAGTCTACAATGGTGACAACAACGGTAACAGCATATCAAGAAATACCTGGAACTGATGAAACTGTTCCTTTGGATGCTCAGAGTATACATATCGCCGGTTATGTTGATAGACCCGACGATTCTAAGCCAGGTACATTCATAGTCAAATCTATTGATGCTGAAAAACCTGTCACGGTCACTGGAACAGTCGTCACATCCGAAGATGAAACGCCTGCATATCCTATACCAGATGATATGCCCGTCGGTCAGGCTAAACCTGGAATAGTGACAACGAAATTCATCAAGGATGGCGATATTACTACAACAGTCACAACCACAATGGTTCCAATCCAAGATATTCCAGATGATTACAAGTTTACATCAGATGATATTAAGGACGGAAGGTTTCCAGGATTTGATGATACACCTACAGGAAATACCAAAACATGCACTGTAACAATTGATAATATTTCTGAAGGAAACAAAACAAATACGGTAACAACAACTATACCAACTGAAGATAAACCTTTGATGATTGAGTTCCCAGGTTTTGGCAGTGTTGCATTGGAAGACACCAAACCATGTGTTATTGCTGCTAAAACAATCAAGGATGGCCCCAATACAACTATGGTAACCACTACAATAACATCAAGTCGAGATATTCCTGGTACTGATAAAACTGTTCCTTTGAGATCAGATTACATTGACATTTCTAGTGTTATTGACAAACCTGAAGACTCAATACCAGGTATATGTATTGTTAAAACAATAGAAGATGCAGATACTCCGGTAACAATCACTGGAACACTTGTAACATCTGAAGACAACAAACCTGCATATCCGCTACCTCCTAACATGCCACTGGGTCAAGATAAACCTGCTATAGTAACAACTAAATCCATTAGAGAAGGTGACAAAACAACAACAGTCACAACTACAATGGTTCCAATCCAAGATCTTCCAGAAAATTACAATTTCACATCAGACGATTTGAAAGAGAAGAGGTTCCCTGGATTCGATAATATACCTAACGGAGAAACCAAAGCATGTACCATAACAATTGACAATATTCCGGAAGGAAACAAAGTGAACATGGTCACAGTTGCTTCAACAGCAACCGATGGTAAACCATTGATGATTGAGTTCCCAGGATTTGGTAATGTGGCTCCTGAAGACACCAAACATTGTGTCATTGCCACTAAAACAGTCAAGGATGGCCCCAACACAACTATGGTAACAACTACTATAACATCAAGCCAAGATATTCCTGGTACTGATGAAACTGTTCCTGTGGCATCCGACTATATTGACATTTCCAATTTTGTCGACAAACCATAGAAATCAACACCAGGTATATGTGTGGTTAAAACAATAGAAGATGCAGATACTCCGGTAACAATCACT
>JBCAUI010083102.1:0-19593 GCA_038406195.1 Haplosyllis anthogorgicola | reverse complement strand
TGAGGGTCTATTAATTTGGTGCGGAAAAAAAGTATCGATATAAGCGGGATATCGATATAAGCGATATCAATATATCCAGGGAGGAGTGTATCTTGTGTTGATTGCCCTAATTTAGTGTTTTCATAACCAAGTACAGTAGAAGCTGCTTTGAGGATCACCCTTTCTCACAACGTAAATTGGCCGTAAATGACAGGTGACCTTACAAAGCAGTGATAATTTAAGTTAGCTATGAGAAAAAACAAGAAACAAACCCATAGATTGACCGTAAATGCCATATTGCCGCTAAAATCAGTGGCGTGTTAAAGCAGGTTCTACTCTAGCATCATTGCAAACAATGATAAACTCCCACTTATAGGGAACTATTGTTAACGTCACCTTGAAAACCATATAATAAACCAAATAGATTGTGGGGAAAATGCCTTATCCGCACAGGCTTTATAGTTATTTCTATACTCTATGGTTGTTTCTATACTTTCAACAAAAGTCTTCTTGTAATGTGTTTGTAAATAAAACGGTAGGCGTTGACGCAGAGACGGTGACTGTACTCACATCCAGTATGAGGTTGAGTAGGAAGGGAACCATTCCCCCGACGAAGTTGAAGGTGACGAGGTGTCGGTCCTCCACCAGCTGGATGGTGTACGCGTCGTGGTACATCTTCTCCCCGCTGGCCGAGATCTGAGAATACAACAGACACATTATCAATAAACAATACAAAGCGAGAATCTTTCCCTGGTTGTTTATATTGCTCTGTTGACCAGCCATGCCAGCAAGCCCACCTATGCCAAGTGTGACCAGCCATGTTAGCCCATACCTGTTTTGAACACCCAGACTTTTTGACTGAGTCCATCACAAAAGTCGATTTCGCAAAGCGAGATAGACTAAATAACATTGGATTTGTGTTTCGTCAGGTGCTGCTCGCAATGAATGGT
Source organism: Haplosyllis anthogorgicola (assembly GCA_038406195.1). NCBI lineage: Eukaryota > Metazoa > Annelida > Polychaeta > Phyllodocida > Syllidae > Haplosyllis > Haplosyllis anthogorgicola. The sequence goes on along the minus strand of JBCAUI010083102.1, from coordinate 18,664 downwards.
GGATGTCCAAGGAACTAATGTGAATAAGTTTAATATTGCAGTGGAGCATATTGATAAACATTCATAGGCTTAACATTGAAATTGACATGGACTATGTATAATTATTTCAACTATATAATAGGTCTTCATGGTGCTCTTATGTAGCGGATAAAATTCAATCAGGGTTAACCTACCTTTCTGAGGGAAGCCCCATCCCACCTGAGGGACTTCATAGAGTCGCCGCTCTCCTCCTGAGCCTCTCGTAACTGTCTCCGGATATATTCTTCATCTTTAAGCGAGTAAAACAGAGAATGGCCATTAAATTTAAACATAATCAAAATAATTGAACTTTTCTATTTACACTGCCCTATAAATATTGGCTCTGTTGCGTTGTATATTCACTTTTACAGACAGAAAGAGGTTTGAAACTGTATCGAGAGAGAATTGATAATTTCCTGATGCCTTTTTGGCAAATATGTTTCATTTTACCTCTCATAGCGTGAAGCCAGAATCCCGTGATCACGTGTTCAATACGAGAGTAACTCTCGAACTGAATCTCATCTGCTTCCTGTAAAAAAACAAAACCATGGTTCAAACCTAAAACACAACATTTTGGGTTCTTTTCTGATCGATCTCAATGGTTGGTTGTTTATTTTCAAAAGGATGTAAATTTGTTTTTTATTTCATTTCATTTCATGTAATTGAATTAACTTAAATTTCTAAAGTATAATTTCCACCTTTGAGATGACCTAAATTATGACCCAAATAAACGTGCTAAAACATAACATATTAGCGAGGTTAAGTCACACGTTTTAGACGTTGCACATAACGTTTAACAACAGTGTAACTTAACGTCGCTATTGAAACTTTACCTTATATATCTAGATTCAAATAAAAGAGAATTAAAACAGTAAAAAGCGTGATTAAAGATGAACCATGCTTATAAAACATCTGAAAAGCGTAGAGTTTTCTTTAGTTTATTAAAGCTACAGTGGACGTTTTAAAATCACTTTAATTTCGTAATAAGTAATTTTCCTTTACTTTTTTTGTTCATTTCATGTATACTTGTATAATCACCCATGATTCCAAAAGTTGAATTTAAATTAATTTTAAAATGAAAAGAAGTACACTTTTGACATGAAGAAAATATTAGTTTCCAAGAATACAAGATTCTTACAAGTTAATAGTAGTAAGGTCAAGTTACACGGAAATACTTAATCAGTTTATGCGAAAAATGTCCAAATTGACAAAAATTCTTGGTTACCATGCCAACAGGCAAACTGAAGTCAGCTTGCGTTTGTAAATTATCTTGCGATTGACGTCATGTTGTCTGTTGGGTTCAGTCAGTTGATTTCATAAAATCACGTGTAACTTAACCTCACTATATTTTGTTTAGTTTCAACACAAATACTTTAATGCATAGAATCAATCCAAAATAGTATCAGTTTAGTACATAGTTACTCCATCCATAGCCAAGATAGTCACTGGTGAGAGTCAGATGAGAATCAAATCAGTGGGACAGAAAATGACATGTATTTCATACACACACGACCAAAGATTTGACTTTTACTGAGGGTTCTTTGTTGCCAATAACGAAAAACTTCACTTTGAACAATCCAAAAAATAGTACAATAATTGTACATACATTTGAGTTCTTGTGGTACATATTGGTATGTACTATTGGTGTACATTGCCTATTGGAGTACGTTACAAAAGTACATTGACAGCGCTGATATATTTGCGTTTTAAACGTTTATGCTTGGCTAAGGCATATTTATTGTTATAATTCACAACATATTTTTAGTTCGTAAGGTCTACATGTATAAATATATATAATTTTAATTGTTCTATTGTAATAATTGTGGTTTTTAAAATTATATACATCAAAATCATAAAGTGTTGTGTCCCAAGTCAATGGGAAAGCCAGCAACACTGCAAAACTTGCAAGATTGATTTGTACAGGACCGTCAAAAGACTTCATTAACTTGCAAACAAAATTGGTTATTTTTGACAAGTATGAGCAGTATCTAAATTCACAAAATGGACACTGTCATTCTTGTCAAAAAGTAAACTTAAATAATTGTTATCTAGGAATTCATTGGCGGATTTACGGCCAAAATTTTCTTCATATTCATGCAGTTTTTCCCGATTTTTGGGTGAAAATAGGTTAAAATTGGGTTGGCACCCCTCCTACGGGCCGGGCGCCCCCCCCCCCGTACGGGAAATCCTGGATCCGCCAATGTAATTGCAGCAAAATTTCTTGGAACAAATGAACAATAGATTCCATTGTCATTGTGTTACAAAAAAAAATTATTGTTCTTAAATCAAGTAAAATATACATGTCCAATTTCTTTCTAAATTTCAGAAAATAAATTTTGTTAAACGTACACGACACAGAAATTAAATCTTTAAAATGTATCAAAGGTTTAATTTGGTTGGTTAACGTTTCCGAATTATGACGTTTTGACGTAACGTCGTGACGTCATGTTAAGGTGACGGCCCTGTATAAATACAAAATTCTCCACAGAAAAGCTAATTGGCTATCAAACTTCATTATCAAAAGTCCAAAGTAAATCTATCACAAAAATGGATAATAACTGATACAGCTAGTAATTAATTAATTCTTCATTAGGGAAATGATAATTATGTACAAGTAACCGTTAAAACTGGGTAAAAAAATCATCAACTCATTTCTTTGCAAAAAAAAGTTAAATTTTACATTTGATGTTTTAATTGTTAATATTTATAGAACTCTCCACTCCTATTCTTATTATTAAAAAATACTTTTAATATATAACTGTTAAAAGCAAAGGCAAAAATGTCTTACAAAAATTTGACAAAGTTTTAAATGACAAAGATTTTATGTCTACACTCCGCTGCATTTATACAGTGCAAACAGTTCTGCTTAGCAACAAAGGCGTTACGTAGCAATAAGCAAAGCAATGTAAGTAGCTATGGTCCTTAACTGTTTTCATTATTTTACTTTACACCTGGTTGTATTGATATCCCCCACCCCACCCCACAGCACCCCACCCCGTCCCATGCCATAAAAGATTTCTGTGGTAATTTTTGACAAGAATATTCAACTTCAACCCCTTTCCCTATAATTTTCAACATTCTTATTAGATATACATTTTTAAAAGTTGTGGAAATATTGTTAAGATCTGGAAAAAACAATTTTCACCCATTTCAATCTGTGATCAGACGGATAATGCTTATGTCATATCAATTTCCTCTGTTTTACACTCAACATAAGTATAGGGTTGATCAGCTGGCAGGCCATTAACTAGGCTTGAACTTTTAACCCCAAGGTGTGAGTCCCATCCAAGATCCACGTGGCCAATAAGTGAACTGATTACATAGTTCAACTGATTGTCAATAAACAAATAATTCTGAGTAACTTTATTGAAGCTACCTCATTTCTTCTTTGGGAAGGACCATGTGTGAAGGGTATACCACTTTAAATAACCAAACAGAGTAGAATAACTCAAACAGAATAAGGATCATAAAACGTAGCGGCTTAACTTGGGGATTAATGCGCATGCGTAATGAATAGTGTAGATAAAAGGGAACATGAAAAGGTCAAGGTCAACATGCTTGAAATCCTACCTCCACAGGGAGAGTTCTAGTTTCCATTTCATTTTATACATGGGGAATTTGGCCAGTTTGATGTATGACCACTGGTGGGGGGGGGGGGGTCACAATATACTGCACAGAATCTAAAGGTAATTGAACTTACATGAGATGCTGACCGCTTTTAATAAAAGTCAAATCACCTTTGGTAAGTTTCAGATCATTTTGATTTTATTCCTGGGGGAGGGTCACAGGACACAGGTGATGTGCTCTCTTAAGTGGTATTTATCAAATTGAAGTTATAAGAATCCCACCTCAAATTTGGCATTATATATATTGCCCACTAAGGTGGAACTTGGTGATTTTTCATTGTTGTATGTACAGTGTATATTTACACCAGTGTGTAAAAGAGCTTCACACAATGTATTATGTACAGTGCACAATTGTACATGTGTATTCATTACGCATAGAATACATGCAAATGACACTGTGCTATTTAATATTCATTTCATGTGAAATTATGCAAATTTATGATGATTGTGGATACATCTCAGCCAATGGAGGTAGGATAACAGAACAGACTATGGTGATTGGCTTACAGTACTGGTTTCTCCCGGCTGTAACAAAACCATGGGTTCATGGTTATAAAACAAAACCATGGTTATGAAAGGCGTGGGGCGCAAATTAAAAGTCAACTTATTATACGGTTAAACTGCTGAGTTCATGCATGTTCTCCCCACGTTCTCTTGGCTTTTCTTACATAATCAAAATAGTGTGAATTTATGGGTTGAATCTTTATGAAAATAGAGAGGTTAAGCAACACGTAACATTTTGTGCAAAACGTCAAATGCGAATTACGTATTCCTGCACAATCATGTAGCAAACGTTGCTGACAGAAAATGTTTCTTCAAATAGTGGGACGTTTTCTTCGTAACGTAAAAACATGGTGCTTAACCTCCCCAACAGTACAGACATTGCGATTGACTGTGCAGTGATTCAGGGGTAGTTCCCAAGCCATCAAACAAGGCTCTCATACTTAACTTATTTGAGGCATTAAAGCTTAACGTTATAAAAAGTGGATTATTTGAGCAAAAGCTTCGCAGAAATCTCAGCATTGTCTCTGCAATTCAGTCTGACATGTTAGAAAATAAATTTGACTAAGAAGCATCAAAATACAATTTTTTTGTACTAAAATGCACCATTCCTGCAGAGACATATGTTGTTATTTCTGCTAGGCCACTGCATGTAAAACATGTGGAGTACATGCCAGTTCAAAATAGCCGTGAGGTGCTTGCTAATCATGTAGATTGAGAGTTATTGTTCCAGTCTGCATTACAGTGGCACTCACTCATTAATTTACACAATAACTATGGAAAATAAATGTGGCATTTCTGAAAAAAAATGCTTTTTAAATGTTAAGTGTGTGGGTGCCACTGGGCAGTAGCTTCTAAATGAGGAAAGCCATAAGAAGCGATTTCTAGGATTGTGATTGGTTAAGAGACTGGCCTATCTGACCTACTTAAGATTTCCTTTTATGTTATTTCCTTGTGCAACTGCTTTCTAATTCAGTGCATACTTTTAGTAAGAAATAATATGTTGTTATTAATAGATGACTTTCTAATGTGCCTCTATATAGTAAGTTCACTTTTCTCAAATTTTGTTACTCTTAATCAAAATTAAAATCCAATATTGCACTTGACTGTTAATATGGAATGGCTAAATATACACTGATAGAAAGAGTTAATTTCCCTACTTGTATTTCACTACTCATAGTTCGTTATTTATACCCTACAGAGACGTGCTATAACCCGGAAATAGAACTGTCATTAAAACTGATAGTAGTAAATTGGAAACTTGCAAAATGTGTAGAAGGTTCATCTGGTGGCAACATGACTGTAAGTATTGAGAAGGCAATTTTCAAGGCCAAATAAAAGTAGACTTTTATCCATTTTATATACCAAATAATTTTGCACATAATCCTTACAGTCGCATTAAAATTGTCTACCACCAAATTGAAAAAGACTAAAACCCAGTACCAGTATTAAACCAGTCAAGAAACAAACATCTAGTTCTATAATAGAAATATTGGTTCTTCTTCTCCTTCTTTAGGTTAAATTTTCTGTGTATTTTTCACAGGGCATCATTACATGCAGTGTTCATTTCTTGCCCCAAAATATCAGATGAAAGATCTAGTTCTACTCTTGGCTTGCTACCATTCTCAAAACTAAAACGATGTCAAACTACTGGTCTAAACTACTTTCAATTCACACATTGCATACCATCAACCAACAACTGCTGCTTAATTTTCTCAATTGAGAATTCATTTGATATTGAAGCATTTAAATTATGACACTTGAAGTTGTCATTCCCACTTGCTTTTGAAAGTTGTAAAATTAAATATTTTTATTTATTTTTTTTCCAATCTATTTTTTTTAGTTTACATTTTTACATTCATGCATTGAACTGTCACTTATTATTTCAAATTATTTAAAACAAGATTACACCCTGAAAGCAAGTGAGATATATCTAGGTCAAGGTCATATGTCATCACTCTTCTAGTGGCTACTAGCAATGCTAAACGCAATACTGTCACTGATTGGCCATTCACATTAAGTGAGCAAATATCAAATGTAAAAACGTGATTCAAATAACAGTTATTAACCATTAAATACAATAATTTGGTGCAAAAAAAGGTGCAATGCTTTGTGAGTGAGTAAGTAAGTGGGCAAGCAAGCCTCTCTTTTGTTATTTGGTTGTGTCCACCAACAATTGATCAAGTAAAAAACCGAATAATTCCGTGCAAACAAAAAAAAACCGTGTAAACTTATCAAGAAAGATGGATCCTTACAGCGTTCTGCGTGGAAGATAGATAAACCAACAGACGTTCATCATTATTTAGTTTTAAGGACATTGAAATAACGGGTACCAGGCAAACTCATATTATCGCTCACGTCGAACATAATTAACATTTTGATGACGTAATGACGGAAACATAACGCACATGTTTAAGACTTTAAATCTAGACCCTTCTCTTTGTTATGAATCTGATTATGAGTCCTGCATTAAATTTTTTATCTTTATTAAAAAATAAAGGCCTGAAGACATAGAGAAGGTGTCAGTCTCTAATAGTTGTGCAATAGGACGATAGGGAATCTGGTGGTAGGTGTGTGCCAGTTTCACTTAACGAGGTCAAGTATGCAGTTAACCTAATTAATTGGAATATTTTGTTGAAAATAGCTCTGAAAAATTCCATAAATTTTTGTGGGATCAAAAGAATTGCACGCTGTGCTTTATATATCCAAAGCACAGTGTGAAATTGTATTGTGCTGAAACTTACAGGGTTTTCATTCTATGATTGTTTAAATGGACAAACGTGTCGTGTTTCTACACGGTAAACTACTGCCACACACCGTTAGTTGTAAGGATTAGACCAATAGGAGCGTAGTATTTTAAATAGCAGATAATCCTACTGTAGCCAATTGTAACCAAGCTTTTGATCACGTGGTACCTACCGCATTTGGTATAAACTGACGTTTACTTATCCATTTACCCTGAAAAACGTGTAACTAAACCCTGCTCAGAGACAACAACTTTATACATACAGCAATGTAAAACAATTGCGAGGTTTAGCAACACGGGTATTTTGCCGCAATACGTCAGAAATGCTGCCAAGAATTTAAAATTTAATTTACTTTGAGAACACAAGAACATACTGTGCTTAATTTTAAAAGAGTGCAAAAAATGAATTTTCTACTGTCTCTACAATGAATAAATTCCAGATCCTGCACTTTTGCTATCAAGAAAATTTTCAATTCAAATTTTCAGCTACTTCAGCAGAAAACATGTCGCTATGTTTGACGACATATTAACATATCAAATGTGACGTATGCACGTGGTGCTTCACCTCGCTTACCAAACATAAATGTATGGATTTGACATAAGAAACAAAATGATAACTTAAAACAAATGTTGGGAAAATCAGGAAAGGTTTGTATGTGCTAGAGTCATTTATCATTATATCCAGGGTTTTTGTCTTTATTTTCCAACAGATAGATCACTCTAGCTAAAACGTATTGAACAAAAACTAATCATTGAAATATCAAACAGGTTTTAAAAATATCAAAAAATTTTTCTTACTTTCAGGGGGTATAATATAAAACTCAAACAAATCAAACTAAAAGCCAAACCATTGCTTTGCAATCTCTCTCCAGGTAAAGGACTATTTTTCGCTTGGCGCATGAATACTAACCTTGATGACGGGATGTAGCCGGAAAACTGTCCTTGGGTCCTTTGCGTCAGGGGTCAAGGTCACGCGCCTGTCTGAGGTAATGCACAGATACTGACGTGTTGTCATGTGACGGAAACGCACTTGTTGTTCCCATCTAATGACGTCACCTGTGATGTAAAATGTGACGTAAAAGCGAAGAATAAGCAAGTTTCTGCGTGCAATCCCGTACACACTATGTCTAACATTGTATGTGGGTGTCAGCTGGCAACAGGTGAGACTTCTCACATACTTTTTCAAGCACTGGTGGGTGGCCACTGTATGTGGTGCGTAAAACAGTAGACACTGTCTTGGACGACACCTGATACGAGAGACACAAGGCATTGTGCACAATAACCCTGTCATGAGAGACGTCCTGCATTTTACGGCACTAACAGTTAAAATACTTGTAGCTGTAAAGTAAAATCTGCATTGGGCGTTCTTGTTATTGGGCGAACTGCTGTCATTCACGTACTGTTTCTCAATCAACAAAATGAGTTTTACTTAGTATTTTGTACTCCAATGGGCGAACCTACCACGTACAGTTGTCCCCGGATATATCGATATTTTTGGTGCGGGAAAATATCATCGATATAAGCGGGATATCGATATAAGTGGAACATTTAATATGAGGGTCTCTTAATTTGGTGCGGAAAAAAGTATCGATACAAGCAGGATATCGATATAAGCGATATCGATATAACCGGGGAGGAGTGTATTATTTTCTATGGATTATGGGGAGTTCGCCCAATGTGGATTCTACTGTATTGGTAAGCTTACCGTTGAGTATGGACTCTGCCTCTATCTGCCAGTATGTGTTGGACAGGTAGAGAGACTTACCGTTGAGTATGGAGGACTCGGCCTCTATCTGCCAGTACGTGTTGCCGGACGTGGACGGGTACAGAGACTTGGGAATCAGCTGATCCACCTCCCGGATCCTCAGGTGAACTGTGTAGGGTAAAGGTGAAGCTGAATTAATACATGGTGATGTATCATTGAGTGTGAACTGTAAATTCATACTTAAAGTACGGAAAATTTAAATACAAAAACTTAAGTATTACAAAGTCAATTCCATTGCCTCCTTTGGCCCCTCCCATACTTTAGTGAAAACTTCCAGCAATTACTGTTTTCCTGTCTTTTTCATAGATTACGTTGTGTTCGACTGTTCTGTACATTGTACATTAAGAACATTTGAAGGTCATGGTCATGTCAAGGTCAAGGCAGAAATGAACTGACTGCAATGTCAATCTACTTAAACCGTTTATTTCCTTGTCTGCAAAAAGACATTGTTAACAGTAAAAGGAGTATTGTTACAAACCATCCTCAGTGATTTCATCGTCAAATAAACCCTCCGCCACGAGGTATGCCTCCAGCTCCTTGTGGAACAGTCTGATGACACTGCCACCCTGTAAAAAACATGTACCTTGGTTTAGTTACTTACTCACAGACAAAGAGCAAACATCTTTGGTTTCTTTGGGCAGACAGGTCAGTCTTAGGAAATCAAACAACTGTATTTCAACAGAAAAATTAGGACTTTGGGTCTCCTAGCAAGTTTCATCATGGTGTATTGATATGTACTTAGACGAGGATGTATCTTACAACACACAAGTACAAAAGAGCCAACTTTCAGTCCAAGATGCACTTCCAGTGATGGTAACTTCAGCCTATGAATGGATGCGTATGTAAAATACCATTCAGAGAGATCAAATTTTGGACAATTTTGTACAATTTTTGTACAATCAAATTTTGTACAATTCGTACAATTTACAGCTCTTTTAAATCTATGAATGTCGATTTGTGTACTTTTGGGGCATTTCCAGCCTGGCATTCTTGAAGTATTGTCAAACATACTGTTTCCTAAGGCCTCTCTTACTTTGTATTTACTGATTTAAAAACAAGGAAAACAACAGCATGAGTAATAATCATGTGTGAGGGGTTCAATTTCAAAAGTAATATTCAAATAGTGTATGTAATGGGGTCAATAAAGGTTTACATGAAAAAATTGGGAACAATGACTAATTGGGGTTTATGTATGAAGAAAGGGTATCTGAAGAGAAAGAGATTTATTCAAGGCAATCAGACAGAGAGAGAGAAGAGTGTCGAATACGAAAGCTGCTGCTGCTGCACCCATGCTAAAACACATAAAGAGAGAGTGGCATTCCTGATACATCATAAATTCTTTAAAGTTTCAGTTGATTCCTTCAGCACATTCTGATAAAGCCATCCACCTGTTAGTTCTCCTTAGAAGCTGGATTTGCCATTCCATACATTTCAGCAATTATGTATTTGTGTCTACACAGGATCACTTTTTCTCAAAAGATATACACACAATATTCAACTTGAGCATGAGATTGAACAAGTCAACAACAAAAAGCATTGGTATCTTGATTCTGCTGTAGAGCATGACAAGAAACATGAAATGCAACTTCACTTACAATGTACAATATACTTGGCTCAAATGTAACATCCTTACACATCACAATATCTTTCATCTTTATAATAAAAAACAACAAAATACTAACCTGAAAGAAAACAATCATTGTATGAGTCAAAAATAAATGGTCTTTTTTCTAATAGATGTAAGCATAGCTAGCATAGATTTGTGTTTCTAATTTGAGTGAGGGCCAGAGGGCCAGACTGTAAAGTTCTCTAACTTGCAGTGCTCTTTAGTGTGAAAGGCTTACAACCATTAAAAGCTTTTCTTCTCTAGTCATTCTCCTAAAATTCAAATGTAGTCTATGTACCTAATAGTATTATAAATAGGGAACATTTACTAGCTGATAGTGGTAATGAATTACACTGTTTGGATTATTTATCAAGGAAAAAGGGGATTTATTTTTGACACACACAGAAAACCTGAAGCCCCCAGCATGTGACATGCACAGATGATGCTCATTCATTTGGACAAAGAGACAAAATTAAATATATAGGGCCCTTAAAGGGGTAATGTTGTACATTTTTAAACATCAAAATAGCTACAAAAATTGAAAATCATGAATATGGTCTCTAAAATTTCTTAAATCCAAAATACGAAGCTCAATTTCAAAATAATGAATATAAAACCTTTTCTTACAGATTCCAAAAATAGAGAAAAACTATCTAAAAATCACTGAAAATTAAATAGTACTAAAATCCTTTAAAAGCCCCTTTAGTAGACAACGTTTCTGTCGTGAACACTGTGTATACTTCTCGTGTTCCGGTTCTTACCACCAAATAGGCTACATGACTTTCTGGATGAGAGAGACGGATTAAATCCATTGCCTACAACAACACATTCTGGAGTCAGTAATCCGGAATATCTTACAGTTGCGTTTTAATGAAAGTCCAGTATTGTATGATTAGGCTAGGGTTTTGATTTTGTTGATCCTCATGCCTATTGGCAATGAGGGTCTATGTATTCAAGGGAAACTAGATTTGTGTTCCTAGCAGCCATTGCAGAAAAGTTGACCAGGACCCCGCACCTGAACTGGGGAAAATTCTGTGAAAAGTCAGACTAACTATGGCATGAGGGTCTGTGCACCGACAGGTGATCTTTCTCGTTATAAACGTCTTTTGTGGACCCAGGTCCATTTTTGTGAACCACTGGTCCCTACTGTTTTGGACATAGGGGGTGACTCAAGGATTTCAAAGCCAGGGTGGATCTGTCACTTGCACACTATGATCCTCAGAGTCATTCTCGATTTTCACTCGTTTGTTTCTTTCCGTGTCATTATGTTAAGGTGACCCATACATGACCTTGAATCATACATGACCTTGAATCTAATAAAACATCAGAAATAGCAACACTTGATGAACGTTTACTTCAGGAAAGATCAAGTGTCTCTAAAGACCTTCTTAGAACAAAGAGTAAATTTTCCACTGTCATTGAAGAAAATAAGATGTTTAGCCTAATCAACTGGACTTTCATTAAATTTCTATCAGCGAAGTTAAGTTACACGATTCACGAATTTTGAAATTACCTTGATCATCATAAACTTCAAATACAGAACTGGGCCTGAGTTTGATTCTTGCTTTATTTTTCACTTTCTTGATTCTTCGCCTTAAACAAAACATTTAAGTTCTATTTTGATCCTTTAAACGTGTCAAAAAACGAGTAATTTAACCTCGCTTCTACCAAAATAAAACCGAGCAATGCTATTCTACTCAAATCATATGAAACGTTGCAATAAACGATAATGTTATTTGAAGTTGCTGCGATATCTTTTTTCATTTTAACCGTTTATATTTACAAAGTAGGTAGGCTTTCTTTTTTCATAAAATTAAATAATGATAAATTATACAAAATATATTAAAGTAGCTACCATGTTTACTACTGCGCTATTTACAAGCTGCAAAATATGGTTCAATATTTACATATCCGTGTACAATGATTATTAGTGGATGTGTACACCTTATTAATGAAAATAGTGTCTAAAATAAATGGACCAATCAGATCCATTTGACCTGCATTTAAAAATGTTTTACAATGATACAGTGATCAATTCCTTTCTTGACCCCGTAAGCACCTTGATTTGTCCAATGCCAAGGCTGAACCAGCATATAACATCACTAAGTCAAGCAAGGTCTGAGTGCCTTGCTCCAGTTTTAAAAGACAAGTTTACTGTAATGATGTATTTCTCTTTTACAAATTGACAGTTATCGTTATAATGTTTTGGAAAAAGGATAGAAAGAGTATGTAGTGCCCGTATTTGCGTTTGCATGTGTGAATGTGTGTGCATGTGTTCTAAATGCAATGCACCTTGTTTGTTGAAAGATATTGTTGGTAATCTATTGATAATAGTAAGTTACATACATACTGGTAATAAATAAGGTGTTAGTATTTGTGTATCAGTTTTGCATTCAAATGAACGTCACAAGACACACGGCAAATCCTAGACTCCCTGCCTGATTGTGTTACACAAATAGTGATGGAATGTATGTAAAAGTTAAGGTAATTAATCGCCAAAATCATGATAACAATAGTGGCGCTAAAAACTTCAAACTTATTGAAAAAGTTGAAGTGTTTTCGTCTACGTAAATAGTCAGGAAATTGCATTGTCCACAAATTGAGAATTATGAAATTGAGAATTTAAGTACAGGCTGAAGGATAAGAAAAAGCAATGAATTTAAATTTTCTTAATCTTCCCTGCTTCACAGACGAAATGATGGGTACAAGCTGACAATAGACTGTCTATAATGAACTTAGACCCATGACACTGGTTGTGAGGAGAGAGTAACTCACCTTCATGAGGGATCGGTGTTCCTCCGTGGGGCGGGTGTTCTTCACCACAGTGAATCCTGCAGCCTGGATACCCAGGTTCAGCTCCGATCTACAACAGTGAACAAAACATTACAACAGTGAACCCTGCAGAGTGGATACCAAGGTTCAGCTCCTATCTACAATAAGAGAACAAAACATTACAACAGTGAACCCTGCAGAGTGGATACCCAGGTTCAACTCCGATCTACAATAAGAGAACAAAACATTACAACAGTGAACCCTACAGAGTGGATACCCAGGTTCAACTCCGATCTACACAGGGGACAAATGGTACACAATATAATCATAGATACCATGCATAACTCACAGTAGAACCTCTCTTCCGCGGCCAAGAAATGTTAATGCTAATTGACCATAAATTATAAATAGCCTTACAAATAGAGTCTCTTTTCATTTTAATGTAGTCATTGAATGCATACTGGGCACAAAGCAGGAGTGGTCTCTCAAAAAGGGAACCACTCAAAAGAATGTCTACTGCATCAAAAAAAGTTACGTCTGAAACATGACATCACCTTTTCAAACAATTCTGCTTAAAGTGTTGGCGTCATAGACGTTGGCGTTATAAATATTGACATAAAGATAGTTACGATTACTCTTTACTCCTCTTAACGTAGCATTTCGGTTAAAACTGCTATTTGAACACATTTTCACGAAACACCGGGTAACTAAGGTAACTAGTGACATTGCTTAGTGTTGACGTACCCTATGTTGAAGTGGTCTATCTTCCATGCTGCGCTCGCGTGCAGGAACTGTCCAGGAGACTTGACGCTCTCTAGAATTATCTGATCAAAAATCTGAACCTGCAAAATAAAAGGTAAAACCAATTAAGTCTAATGTGTGTGCTTTTAAAATTCGTCCATTTTGGGAAGAGATTTAATTTGTTCTATGTTCTTTACTGCAAAGTTTTCTGAGCGGATTTGGAAAAGAACAGAGTGCGATTGAAACCAAGAATTACTGCGGTTAAGAATACACATTGTTTGGAGTGCGTTTTGTTTTTACATGTTGAAGCTACAAATAAATGCATACAAACCAGCAGTTATTCTAAGCTACCGAAACTCTTCGTCTGTTAAATCTCAATGTAAAGTGTGACCTTTTTGCAAGATCTAAACTTAAGGTAATTGCGAAAAAAATTAGTTACACATTTTTAATTCTAATTGCCTAGATATATTACCATTCTTAATCCTGTGCTTGCATGTTACACGTCAGATATTTTTAAACAAAATCTATACACCACAGATACTTACGAACTCTCCCTCTGATTTGACCTTGTATCTGGGAAGGATCTTGAACTGGGCATGCTTAGCGTTGTACTGAGCGAGAGACACCTGCAAACACAAACACAGAATTATTAAGTCGCAAATCAGTATGGTTAACCAAGCAGCTCCCTGGACAGGCGATCTGGGTTCGATCCCATGCCATGAAGACAAAGATGTTACGCGAGTCATCTATGTCACATGGGTCATAACATGAAAGTGTAAAACTGGTACCGGAGAAGTTGGCGGAAATGGTTGTCAGCTCGGGACCATGGGTTTGGAATCTACACTAGTCTACCCCCTCTTCCAATCAGCGAAACGGGATTACTCACACCAATACTGGGTGAGAAACAAAGATTTTGTCTGTGTTAAGTCCCTCATGTGGAACCATTTTGTGGGACCACTGGTGACCCGTTTTAAACTTAGGGTTACTCTGCCACCTCAATTTAGAAGCACACTTAAGTCATCTCTGGCCAGCTACTGCATTGATTGAATCTTTTGCCCAATATTGCCTGGATAGAGTTTGCGTCTACCATAAAATTTGAATTAGGAAAGTATTGAAAGTAATTTAAGGGACATGGTCAAAAGCGACCATGGCCCCTGTGTTAAATCACTGTGCAGTGATGTAGGTGACTGGTATGGACGTGAACAACTTGTAAAACTGTCCCGTTAACACCAATAGGGCGATGTATGATAGTGAGGTCAAGTCACACGCCACATGTCTAAATGTTACACCAATAGGGTGATGTATGGTAGTGAGGTCAAGTTACACTCTGTACGTCTAATTGTCACACCAGTAGTAGTGAGGTCAAGTTACACGCCATATGTGTAGAACGTCACAAAATGTCTAAAACGTCACTTATTAACACAAGTATCTTGATTCTGGTGTAGTGAGGTCAAGTTACACATTACACATCGAAAACTTGACAGGATAGTAGGAAAATCAAATTACAGGCAACTTTATAGTGTACACCCCTATTGGTGGAAAAGGCAGGTGTCGCACAAGACGTGACCCTTGGGATCACCGCACACAAGCAAGTAAGAGTGCTGACAAGAGATCCATCTTGGCTTTGAAACGTATGGGGACGGTCACACGAAGTCCAAAACAGGAGTAATTTGTGGTCCCACAAACGGACCCTGGTCTAACAAAAGCTTAAAAAAAATTAAAAAGTTACAGGCCACTTGGCCAAATATTGAAGCCTTCCCACGTATGTTATTCAAGAGACATGTAACCTGACCTCCCTAATAAGAATGACCATCCCTCTGCGCGATTGTAAATCAAACTGCCGTGTCCTAAACATCACTGGAGTGTCGGAATTTATTGTCTTATTTTTGCCAGAAGTTGGTCAGACAGTAGCTCATTACAATAAAAAATACACAGACGAATGTGCAATTTTTCGTCATAAATTCACAGGTGAAACTAGATCTACTATTCAAATTTTCAGGCAAACGCACTATGTATTATGTGAAGTTAACATTACTTAACCCTTTCACCCTTTTAAAAATGGCGGATTTTGCTCCAGTTTTTGCTCAACTTCAATTCAAATTTAAATTTTTTTCATGACTTCCCCTCAGCATAAAGGGCAAAACACATACAGTATGAACTGGTACTCAGTTAACCACATTGGTCTGTGAACCCATCACAAAATGTCAGGCAGTTGAAGTGGGTAGGGGTATGAGACCTCCTCAGATGCTATTATTTCCAATATTTTTAGCCAATTCATTTACATAGTAAAAGGTCAGGACCGCGTATTTTAATGTTGCATAAAAAACATACTATAAAATCGAAACAGTTTTGATCCAGGCATTTTATTAGTCAAGAGTGAATTTGATGAACCTATTTTTCACCTTTTTAAGACTCATAAATTTAGATGAGGACTAATGATAAAACATTACGAAGTGGTGCTTAACATCACTATTGTGAGAGGACAATATGAGAACCATCATTGTACACTGCCATGACCATTTCCGATGAAAGAAATAAAATGTTTTACATATGGTCATGCATGTATCATACAGTCATTCTATTTGAAAGGTCTACACGAATTTAGGTCTGGTCTCCCTTTCCGACAGGATAGACGATGGCATTTCCTCTCAACATCTTAGTCTCCCTTATTTGACGATGACATTTTACGTGGTGCTATTACAGTAGACCTTCCTTTGGGCGACCCCCAAATTTTGGGAAGTCATCGCCAATGGGGTGGTGGTCTTACAAAAGAGTTATTTTCTGTGTAGACTAATTTAATGTGTTGTATCTCAAGTCTGATGGCCTTGCAAAGGAAGGTTGGTCGTGCAAAAGAAGGTCCGCCCAAAGGAAGTTCCAATGTAATGAGATACCGGGGTCTACTGGGTTCGTCTTCAGTAGCTGACCCGGGGAGTAGGGCCCATCCCTGTTATAACATGAGCATGAAAAAGACCATTGGCAGATCTAAGGGGGCACAAGAAGTGCGCCCCTCCCATCTTACGGCCGAATTTTATTTTCATTTTTATCCAGTTTATTCCTAATTTTGAGCAAAAATAAGTGAAAACTAGGTAAGCGCCCCCATTTTTCATTCAACCTCACCCCCTCCTACGGGAAATTCTGGATCCGTCACTGAAGACTGCTGCCAGTTTTTCGAGTTATCACTCCCCTCCTCGGCAAATTTCTGGATCCACCATTCATTATTGATCAACAATTCGAATAATAGCATGTGTAACTTACGAGCATGTTGTTCTTGTCGCGCCTTGACGTCTGGGTTGTGCTGACGTGTATGAACTTAGCCGTGAACACGTGCTTGAGCTGAAACAATACAATGTAACAAGCATGGTAGAAATTTTGAAAACTAACAGGCTTAATGCATTGAAGAAATGAAAGAGGATAAATAATTGAAATCATTGTAAAAGAAAAACAACATGGGAAACATTACGACGCATCTAGTAATTTTACTTTGATTCTTTATTGATAAATTTAGTTTGAAATAGACTAATATGTGTAGTGGGATATTATACGTGTCATGCCTGTTCATAAAACGTGTGCAATGACCCGTTTTTATCATTAGTTCCTAACTTTTTCAAGCTTCATTATAATTGATGACTCTTGACAGTCAGCTAGGCAACGCAATTTTTTCTGCACAGATTGTGTAGTAACTGGACACTAAGAAATAATGCAGTGCATGCAGACTACAGTCAACTCGGTGTTTATCTTCACAACCTTGTTGCACAGCTCGTTTTCATGAACTTAACGCCCATCCATAATGCAACAAAATGAATACAAAGAGTAGCGTTATGTTGGTTTATTACATAGCACTACCAGACCAGCGTTAGGTAATAAACCAACACACATCATTTGTGGCGTTAAGGGATGGGCGTTAAGTTTATGAAAACGAGCACATAGTCAGCACATTGTCCTCGCGCTAACCCTCTAATAACTGAACGTCGCGTACCTGCACGACCTCGCCGTAGCGTACCCGCTTCCCGTGCTGTCGTCTTTGTTCAGCGACGTTATCATCGTTCTCAGCGTCAGCCGCGAGCTGCAAAATAACGACAGTAATGGGTAAGAAAAAACACAGCCAATAAATGGGAGGGGCATGACAGACGCAATAACAAACTATAGGAAGACACATAATATGCAAACATTATTATTTACAGATAAATGGTAAACTTGTGTCCACAGGGCAGGGCGAAATCAATTTGCATAAGGAATTAATGTAAGTAGTTTTTGACGATGTCAAATTATCTAAATTACACCCGATAAAACTAGATTTCTAAATTTGAGGAACTATTCATTTTCAGGGAAGATAACTCCTCGAGTACTCCTTGTGGGCGAAAATACGGGGGAGGGCGCAGTGAAGTTTTTGTTACATTTTGGGCAAGAAAAGGGTGGCGCTTCCCCCTTGGGGCCATTCCTTCCCCCCCCCGAAACCCCCCAACAAAAGAACAACCAAACCTGAGAATCCGAGCTCAGGCAGCGCTACGTACCTTGGCCTGCGCCTGCAGGGTTTTCTGCTCCAGATTCTCCACATCATTCGGCGACTCTATGGGCGTCGCTCCCGACGGGCACAACTTACGGTACTTCTTGTTGAGCTTGTAGCGGTTCTGGATCACAATCTGGAACTGTACGGCTGTAAGTACACACAAAATACGTAAAATAGTTTTCACACAATAAAGCTACAGGGTTTTTTTCGGCACGGCGCGAGAGTTAAAAGAAGTAGCATCAGTAGAGTTTTTGGTTGTTTTGTTCGGCACTGGACAGTGAACAACTTGAGATGGAACAAAAAGTGAACAAACTGTTCATTGGCGGATCTAGGGGCGCGCCTCCTGCGGCCCTGCCCCCTACGGCCAAAATTTTATTCATTT
>JBCAUI010082991.1:0-19597 GCA_038406195.1 Haplosyllis anthogorgicola | reverse complement strand
TTTGAAGTGGCTTCATTACTTTAATTAAACACACTGATATAAAATTTATAAGTGCAAGGAAATTAACAAAAATATGCCTTGCTTGTAAGTCTTCATTTACTGTGATAATCGATTATTATCGATAAAGACACTTCGATAAAAATCGATAATAAAATTTTATCGATTACGACCCCTAGTGTGAGTACAGCTGTACCTTCTGTCTGCAATGTGTTCAAAATGCTACTGTAGCTGCAAAAAACAATGAATTTATGCAATTAAACAGGCTTGTAGCCAGAAACATTCTCTGTTTTCTTTTGACGAGATGTTAACAGCCACTAGAAAGAGTTTCCGCGATAATTTGGAAAGCTAAAGCATTTATCGCTGTATGTATCAATGTTGTATTCAGATTAAGACTCTGAGATGACAATTGATGGTTGTG
The DNA here is from genome assembly GCA_038406195.1 of Haplosyllis anthogorgicola. Taxonomy (NCBI): domain Eukaryota; kingdom Metazoa; phylum Annelida; class Polychaeta; order Phyllodocida; family Syllidae; genus Haplosyllis; species Haplosyllis anthogorgicola. The sequence continues at coordinate 19,179 of JBCAUI010082991.1, read as the reverse complement.
CTTGAACCAAAAATCGTTCTTCTCTATCACTTCTGAGCATAATTTTTCAAACTAAAATTTTGTTGAGTATCTTGGGTTCATAGGTTACTACTTTCCTCTTTGGTTATAAACCCATGCGTTCCTATTCTTCTTCACAATAATCTTTGACTGAGAACAAGAATAACAACTGCCGATGTTCTGATTTGGTTACTCGCTTGCTCGGTGTGTGAGTACTGATGGTTGAATCTCTTGTAATAATGGCCAGGTGGTATTCCTGTTCAATATCCACATTGTGTCCTAACACTACACAAGTTATGATAACAAATCTTATCACAATACAGCCGTTTCATTTCCTGGTTTGCCTCACTTTTCCTGGTACCTTACATCATAACTATTACGTCTCTGTTACAATTTACCTTTTACAAAAACCATTAATGGCTTTTGTGACTCAAATTTGCCTGGTGCTAAATAGCCTTTAATCATATAAATTGCAACAAAAAGTTCTTATATCATATATGTTTCTGTCATCTGCAAGGGTGAAACATTGCATATATTTGCACCAAAGTTGTACTTGCAAGTTCAATCGTCAGCTTCTAGACAGCTTAAATTTCAAACTAGACGGAATAATAGATGTACTGAGCATAATTTGGTAAAAGTTTTCTTAACAATGGGAAGTTTCTTCATTGTCTCGGCGATTACACTTATTTTACACAGTTCGTGTTGCATTCCTTCCTTACCATGAACCTTGAATTCACATGACTTTTCAGAGCACAAAGTATTTATTACTTATTTCGTTCAAACAGATATTAGATATTCTGACCGGTCCTTTAGCCTTAAATAAAAGACATTTGTGACAGATATAATATATTGGCAGAGGGAATCGTAATAACATCTAAGATCAGTGCGTTGACGGAACATTGCCACTTTGCTTTCCTCTGTGCATTACGACGCTATGTGCCTTGGAACCAATGACCAGCATAAATTTAATCAGGTACTAGATTGTAATGTTTCTTATACTTACTACAAGTCCGTGAATGTAGTGCAGGAGTTGCGCTATCGTTATACAGTGGTCCCTGTTGGGTGGGATGAAGGCAGGCAGGGATGCAGCGGAAGCGGACAGCTCCCCTAGCGACCCCCGCTCACTGGACCCCGGACTTTCGGACTCATCTTTTTCGTTGTGTTGTTTGACCAGTAAATGCTGCAGGAAACTCGTGCTCATTCTTCTATTTATTCTTTCCTGTTAAATAAAAGAAATAAAAACCTCAAAAAGTTGAATGGTGCAATCTGCAAGTGCAGAAAGGGCTGACGTGATTTAAATTAAGAACCTTGAAAATTCCAGAAGTGCCGGTGAATCAGCGTGTTTATATCAGCGGTACGTGATTTCTTTCAGAAGGACATTAATTGAATTTTATTGTAGAAGCTTATCGCCTGCCCAGGCTGGAATAAAAGCCTTATATCTGATTTAGGACCACAACATGGCAAGTCTTTGGTAGCAAGCTTACTAATGCTTTCTGTTTGGTAAACAGTCAACACTTAAAAAGAAAAAAAAAGAGTAAAATCTGAATTCAACAAATAAATAATCATTTGAAATGTGCATCGGCGCACCTAACCAAGCATATTAGCTGAGGTATACGGTGTGCGATACTAAATCTATCATTCCGATTTCCCAAATAACGCGCCTACAAGACAAGATATTTCAAACTTAAATGTAAATAATTACCACAAAAGCTACATTTTATTTATTTCACAACACAAATGACGGTAAATATTTATGGTATTGCATTGGCTTGAATTTCCCAAAAATGTCTTGAGAAATAAACAAAGGTTTGTCAATATCTCACATCTTTCATTGTAAAACTGATACAATAGTAATCGTTGCACTTTTTCTTGATCCGGAGTTAGCAAACATTGAATATTTGGCGGTTAGCCAACGGCGCTTATAAGTCATCACGATGGTTCGACGGGGTTCTAAATATAAAAACAATGGAACAATTGACCGCTAAATGACCAAACAAAGAAACACATATATGTACTGCTTGCTGAAAAAAAATAGTCTGATTTGTTCGTCCTTGGAGAGAATTGTTCCTGTTCTACTTATGTTACCAACATTCCAAAACGGACTAATTTTTTCCAATGTTATGGTTTACACGCCTTTTTCTTTTCTTGCATCATTGTGACTATATGTATACATAATTTTTTCTTTGTACATGGATTGACCTATAGCTGTAAGTAAAGTTGTGACTGGCTGTATTGGCAGCTTCAGCCTTCGCATCCCGGATTGCCCTAGACTATGTATATTTATACAACAATCAGTGGTGTAGTGTTAAACCGGGTATCAATGTTGTGACATGAGACACCTGCCGACAGATATACAGCACATATGCAGTAGTATATTTCACAAACAATGCACAGTTTAAGATAGCCAGTTGTGTACGAACTCCTGTACAGATCAACTTCGATTCGTTCGATGCTGCTGCATACAAGAGTTTCGTCACAAACACTACATGATAATCACAGGCTGTCAATAGAGTGAAGGTGGCAAATCCAATCTGTGAAGACATTTCATTAACTTGGTATGGCTTCTATGCTCTCTTCACAAATATAAATAAAATTTGTTTCGTATTTATGCGAAACGCATCATTGAGGAGCAAGAAATAATGCACTAGGCCTATCCCATTCCCATATGTTGCATCAACGCCCCTTAGTCGTTATTGAAGAACTTCCTTATGCGCGAAAGACATTGCTGCATTCAGTGCAGGCTTCATAAAGTTGGTTAAACAAATTTTAATTTATAAGATTTTACCGAAATTACATTTTAAGACAATTTAACTTTCGTCTGTCAACTTCATTCTAATTTACAAAAGCTGAAACAGTTTCTTCCGACTTCACCTAAATGTAATTTTTAAACAATTTAACTTCGACACAATGGCATACAAATACAGCATTGTTTGTTTTTATCTCATGAATTGAACAAAATTATTTTTGTTTATTTCTTTCACAATATATTTTAACTTATGATCAAACACACTCGTATCGATGAACAGAACATTTCAGGGACAAATGGGATTCAGTACATTTCGGAACCCAAATAATCTTTCAAGTGGCATGTGATAGCCAAAACACTGGACATAAATTTGGATCGTAAGTAAAATTCTTTATGTCCCCAGGATAGTGTAACTTTAGTATCTTTTGTTGTGACTGGAGTCCTAATTATACCCAGAGTTTTTCTGTGTTAAGTACTGGAAGGTAAATAACGTGTCTTATGAATTCTTGGAACACGTTGTGGTACGATCATGTCCATACAAGAAATACGAGTTCATTAATTGGACAGGCTCAAGACTGCATCATGTTATACAATTGTCAAAAAGTTAAAAGCCATATAGTGTAGCACCACCCAGATGTAGCATAAAACTAGCTGCTTTTGATCCCATTAAAATACTGTCAATTAGGCAGTAAAATATAGAGTATTTTTGCGGTACAACTTGTATTGTGTTTCACGGGCTGGACACAGCACATATAGCCATAAGACCAAAACATCAAGGGGCCAGACAAAAAAGCAATAAAAGCGTCGATCTACCAAGTATTGCCTGTCTCCTTCTATTACACAACTATTCGAAACTTATCATGTACGAGCCAAGTCTGCAGTTTTGGCATTGTTTGATCTCTTGTCAATACCAGATTATGAATCCTGTTGCAAAAGCTGTTACTATTAGCGTATTTTCCTGTCGCATTTCATATACTACAACACATATTTTTTCTTTCTTTCGTAGAATCTGAGCGGTACACTTCAGTCAGCAAAATTGAAATTGAAGTCACGTTGCGCATCATCAAAGTAAGATGCAAATTGTAAATATTAATTTCGACCATGCCAAAAATGTAAATGCAGAAGCTACATTAACATAACTGTTATTTGTCTTTGAAATAATTTCAATAAATTGCAATTTTTTCAATTTCCCAACCTTCTCCAATAGATTTTCTAGACTAGAAAATTCATCATTGTTTGTAAGACGATGCAAGTTTCTATCACATACCTTATTGGTGCTTTTCGGCGATTCAGTAACGCCTGCACTACCTCTTCTCATTGACAGTGCCTGCAAAGCAAAAACAAATATTGAAAAATTAAGGCCCTTAACTAATATAGCACAACTCTCCGAACAAAAGCAAATTCGATGAAACTTATTTAATAACTTGCAATCTGTCAGGTAACCTACCCGTTGTGACAGGGCACTGTCCACACTAAGAAGTGAATCCGTGTCACTGTCTTCCCTCCTGTGACCTTGACTGTGACCCTGGACCTGACCCTGGCCAGGCACTGGACTAGCAGTTGGACTAGAACTGTCTCTACTATGGATACTTTCTGTTGATGAACCGGTTACAGAGTCTTTTGTTACCGATTCCAAACGCGATTTCTTTGCGCCTAAAAACGAAATGTATTTCATAATTGTGGATGTTTATTTTTTACTGAGGGGTAAACTTATATTATTGTCATAATATTAATCACTTAAAATAGCGTGACTTAATGTCATTTAAATAATTTCTTGCACACTGAAAGTAGAATATGAGCATTTTAGGCATGTTTTATGACTTTCTCCCTTTCTTCGTGTGAGTGAACATCACGAACCTTTATCTTTGTCCTTAGCCTCAAATCCGGAGAAAGTCTCAGCTCTCTTTGGAAGAGGCGGTGCTTGATATGTGCCACTTTCGTGCTCACCAACTGAACTGACGCTGCGGCTCAAGTTGGTGCTATTGCTTTGTAACAACATTGTAAGTTTTGATGCTGAAACGGAGATATGAAACTCTTTAGTTACTTCTACACCATGTGCATGTTTATACACAGTGACAATATCTGTAATTTTATTAAGGAATGTTATGATACCAACTGACATCCGTCTTACCTTCCCTGAGTGCACGTTGAAGTATTTCTTCTGGGTCGAGTAATTCTTGACCCTCGTCATCCTTATATGCAGACTTTAACTGAGGACCTATATCCTCCTTCGTGTATATCTCCATCATATCAAGCACCACTTTCATCTTTTCATCACAGCAACTTCTTATGATCTGATCCTTTGTATGCATAATATCTGAAAACAATGTTAATGACAGAATTAGGTTTTCATTGAAAACATGTCTAATGTATGCAACTTTTTCGGCACTAATCTGTTTGGATGCTTTACAATTATACTAAGCAATGCCTAAACAACCACAACTCTGAAACATCGTTCATATTAATTAAACTAAGGTCTACACTGTAGATGGCAATGGAGACTTACCAATAAGCTGTCTAAGTTTGGCAGATCTGGCTTCCATAAGTTTTCTCTCCTCTTCACTTTCAGAAGGCACTCCCTCATCTACATTTCAATAATTCATAGTGTCATTCGTCAGGATGCACTAATGTACATGTTAATGTACTCTTTTAAATATAGAGTCTATGTTTACACTGAGAAACTTTTAAACAATTCTTTGCAATTTGTAATTTGGACACATACCCTCTTCAGGACATTTGGCATTGGCTTCACGTATCTTAGCAACCCATCGCTTTCTGTCGTCAACTGTCCGACATACCAACTCATACATTTCAGGTTCCGTCTTGGACTGACATATTACGTACAAACCCTTACTATCACGCGTGTCTCCCTTCTCACGGACCAGTACTTTAGACAGGCTCATCACACTTGACTGTAAGAAAGGCAAGAGGACACATAAAATAACGGCAGAGCAACGGCAAGTATCTGTTGAAATTCCGACTTTGTTTCTCTGATTGAGCATGTCTCCAATAACAGCAATGTGCTACTGAACCATCTTAAAAGTCACCAAATTGGTTTACGCAGTGGAGAAATTTCGTAATTCATTTCAGTGGTCATTTCTTTTAACTTCGAATGTGTACTTTTATAACTCACAGAATACTTTTAAAGTAATTTTACCTTATTATCTTGAGAGAAGAAGACGTATTTCTGGTTGCTCTCTTGCAGGAAGAATATGACATCTGATAGCACCACAGCAAGTACCTCTGTTAGAATACAGAAATACAGAAGCTATGTCAATAGCGCTGTTGAAAATGTTTCAATTTATTACCAATAAGAATTGTTAGGGGTTTTTTCTTACAAGTACAGTGTAAGCGCTTACCCTGGGTCTTGCCTCTTGCAGACATCCATTTTATTGTGCCCTCGTGCAGGAGCTTACGGTTGTTGGATAGTAAGTCAGATTTCTGAAAAAGCAAATATATTAAAGATTGCTTATGTGCGGATTTCACAACACCCGTTTACAATTCAATATCACGTATTTCCTTATAAAATATATTGGTTTTAAACATGATTTAAATTGCTTACCTTGAATTTTTTCCCTCTGTACATAGCTGATGACCTCGCATCCACCTTGTTGAATATTTCTATGAGTCTTTGCTCTTTAGCTCTGGCATCTATCTGATTGTCTATATGTTGTAGTATCTCTTTGGAGAGAGCCAAAGCTTGATTTAGCAACTCATGGTCCGGTTTTGATTCTGCAAAGTAACAAGTAGAAATTACTAACAATATCCACTGACAAAATTTCTACAAGTTTCTATGACAATAACAAAAACTGGCAATTGAAGTTGCCCTAACCTTTAGTAGTTTTGAGTATCGTATCTATCAGCAGTGGATATTTGGTCATCCGCTGTGTAACTAACAATATACACTCTGGAATGCCTCGTTTCTTTGTCATGTTGTTATGAATGCTACATTTCTGAAATAAAAGCAGGCACGTTTACTTTCTTCAAAAGTCTATATTGGTTTCATAAAAGAAAACTAATCATTCTAATTGAAAAACGAAACGAGGAAATTTTTTGATTTCATTGTAGGAAGTTTAATTAAGGTGAAAAACTGTGAAAAATACCTTGATAAAATTTTGGAATTTTCTGTCGGATTTGAGTATATCCTTGTACAGTTGAACTGCTTCGTTATGCCGACTACAGAACTCTCCGTAAGCTGCCTTCGTTCTGTCGCCCATCTCTCCTTCAAACTGCGACACCAAAATGTCGCCAATATCCTCGATACTACGATCATACTGAAAGAAATGTAAATAGGCCATATTAGTTTTACTCAAGTTTTACTCACAATTATTGTCAAATACTTGGATCATTCTTTACTAATCTTTCAAATAAGTGGATGCATTCGATGTAAACAATTTTATTTTAGCTTTTGCACTTGTACATTTAGACTTTTTCATGCATTACCACTGGGCATGCTTAGCATTTATCATTCTTTATGGAAAGTGCATTGGTGTAAAGTAACAACAGCAGTGTGAGATTCAACAAAATTGAACATTTACTTTGATTTTTTGTCTCTCGGTGAGTCGATGTAAGAAGGTGAGATGGATGTCAATCATTTCGTCCAGACTCGGAAAGATTCTTTCCACCATGTCCTTGCTCATATGCAACTCTTCCATCATACCCCTTGCGAATATACGCTGCATTATCATCAACGTGCGACAGTGACTGCGCTCTGTCTGGATTAGCTCTACAAACAAGATGTAAGGAGTGCAATGAAAACGTTTTGGCGCACTTAGTAAGGACAACACTAATAAATTTTCTCCAGGAAGTTGTGAAATAGAGGGACCAAAAAAGGTTTGTCTTTCATTGAGGAGTTTATTTCAAAGAAATTTCCGCCTGCATTAACCCAAGCTGTTTTCTTTTCTACTTTAAAATATTACCAAAACAGAATAAGATGGTTTAAACTGATTAATTTCAGTAGACTTACCCCAGATATGATCCTGCCGTTTGATATCCTTGGCGCTCATTTTCTTAAGAGTTTTCTTGTCGACAGTAACACTCCAGGCCTCCGCATCTGGACCCTGCAACATCATCTCTATCTCCTCGTCGTAGTCACCATCAGAAGTTCCTACAGAACCATTTTAATACAATACATCAGTGCCATCTACATCTTATTTTTAACAATGAAAAATAATTTTTGTGCAAAAATAAATTTCTGTCTGATACAATCTATATTTAACAAGGGTATTTCCTATGAATATAAATTTTAAATCTTAGTTGTCGCTCGATGAATTTACTTTTGCATAGATAAACTTGTATCAATGCCTACCTTCGTCAAGGGACTCGATAGATACTGACAAAGTATCCGTCATACTGGAAAAGAAATAAGTAGGACATTTGTGACTCATCGCACTATGATGATCATGATGACAATAGATTCTGGATTATTTCATGTGCTGCTAATATAATTTTATGAACATAGACAATACCGTGAATTCCTTAAAAATTACGCATTTAGTAAGTTTACAAGTGTACCTCACGATCAGAAATATTTCTTTTATCTGAAAAAGCTTTCTTAATCTACAAAATGTAAAATCTATTAAAAGTTTCTTACTTGGAGGAGTCTTGTACAGTAAGGCTGTTATTGTTTAGTCCTTCCTTGATCTCGGGACTTCTTCCACCACCTCCTCCCTTCTCTTCATTTATTACTTTACTAAAATTAACAATACAAATTAACAATAACATTTGAAATGAAAGTAGAAACAATTACATCATGAGAAAAGGTTCAATACGGCTGTATTTTTCCGCTTGGTGTCATTGTTTTCCATGTAGCCATTATTTGTTTACACCCAAACCTTCTTGACAAATAATATTTTGTAAAGACCACTTCCTTAGTAACAGTAACCTAACATTACCCCAAATGAAGCAGTTGTCTTAAACTTACAAGTATTATTATTGTCTATTAGATAATAAATCTAAAGTATTATCCTTTTAATACAGTAAAATGAAGTCTATGAAACAGATACAAATATCAACTCTTCCTACACAACCCACTAAATAATAACCACAAAATTGAAGTCTGCAGCAAAATTAAAAAATCGAAATGTGTATTTGTGCAGTGTAAAAAAATGGTGCAAAATTTCCACATTTTAGTTAGCGGTAATCGATTCTCAGCTCCTGGATACATCGAACTTCCTTTCACGTTGTTTGTTTCTCTTTTTCAAAACAGTAAGTAATTTTCTTTTAAAATGCATTCGTTGTCTTTTAATGTACAATTTCTACGTATGTGACATGTCTTGGTTGTCTAATTGATTTTATCAGAGTAATGTCAAAGTACTCTGTTGTTTTGAAATAGTTATAGAAAGCCTTCGTGAATTCTTCTATTACGTTTCGCTAGCGACAAATCTTACAAAAAGCAACAACACAATCTAACATAGCAAATCGTTCTAAAATAACATTAATAACTTGTCAAGTTTGTTCCAATGTGGTCTATTACGTATTGGGAAGTCAGAGGCATAATAAAGGTGAACAAAACAAGGAGACTATAAAATCAAGAGCGTCACTATGGAAAAACTTGACAATAACTATTTGTGATAAAATAATAAAGTGAAACAGTAATAAGTAACTGTGGAATGGATTAGGGTATTATGAGTGATGTTGGTGGTGTTTTCGGGGTAATAAATACAGTGCAAATTGGGGTTCACTTGACTCATTGAATTGACGCCGGTTAGTTTTGTTTTCTGCAAGGGCAACTTACTCAATTCCCAACTTAGTGGCGACCCTGCGCCATTGGAAATATCCGGTGGAGCCGACGATGCCTGTGCCACTACCGCCGTTTACACTGTGGTACAAACACGCACTCATCAGAGACAGTTGTATTAACCAGTAATGTACACACAATTAGACTTAATTGAAGTTCGGATTGTTTTACAGTAGAATCAATACTTTTCCATGGGCACTCTCCCAAAGTCATGTTTTGCAATCATTTACCATTTACATGGCTCACAAAGACTCCATTTGCAAAAACTATAGAAAAAATTGTTAGAATCCTTCAGAATTGAAACGAGCTTTTTTGAACACAAGGAGCCAACAAAATGACCAGTAAAAATGAAATCTTCACATAAAAAACAACTTCCTGACTACTCAATAATTGGACCATACAATATCACAGACATTTGTTGTAAAATGGGAAACAATACAAATGTTAGTAGCAAAGATGGGACACTTAGTAACTGGGATCAAATGGGTCATATACAAAAGGTTTAAATGTTTTATGACATCTTCAATGTTTTGGAAAATGTTATGCATTACTCTATGTGTACATTAACATGGTTGAGTTATTTTACATATTTGGTTGGAAAAATTAAAAGTGACATTTAAGACCTAAAACAGAGTATTATTTAAGAGTTAGAAACATGCATAGGAAACTCCGTGAAGCTCTCATACTACAGGAAGTAAAAAAATTGCATTCAATAAAAATGAACCCACGACTGCATTAACCTACAGAATTAATTGCATAATAACATTGCACAGAAAAGGGTGAATATACAGAGCATCAATAAAAAATAAATTATGGTCATTTTGAAGGTAGATTGCAAGGAAAGCATAATTAAAAGTGAAGAGTTGGTTTGAGAAGTTGTATCTACACAATAAAGGAAGTTTTGCTTTTTTCCGGGGATACATTGTCCAAGTTTGTAACGTTTTGCTTCATTGCGAAGAGTGGCTTGGACAGAGTTTTTATGCAAACTTTGGATTTAGGTACATTTATTTCAAGTTTAGTAGAAAAATACACGTATCTTTTGGCTGGTTGTACCAAAATAACTAACCGCCCTTCACAATCCGGATCAGTTTGTCTTACCTGGATGACGGACTAGAATTACGAGGCAGTACACTTGTTGATAGTGAACCCTGGATAAAACAGATAGAAATATTGATACATTTAAAAGTTTAACCATGTCAGCTTCGTGTACCGTACATTAAATCACATTCGAACCTAAGATTTTACCGTTCATGTACATCGTGATAACAGCCGATAAATACAGGCTGGATGCAGTCAAGTTGGGTGAATTAGAGTTGATTTTCAAGCATATTTTATATTGGGTTGTCTAATTTGAAACAAATTTATTTTGAGAGGATAGAGGAAGGTTAAAGGTTATCTAAACCTAGTGCATAAAACTGTGTACACACCTGGAATGTCCTGGAAGGTACAGAAGCAGCTCGACTTCTTTCTTTAAACGAGTGGGATGACTTAATATTCGTGCTACTGCCACCTGATAATGTACAGAGTAAATTGTAGTCTATATATTGTATATTTTGTATTGAAAGTTAATACCATGGATACTTCTTTGTCTTGTTTTTGTGCAAAATTATCTGTAATTGGAAGCATACTGCAATGTGATGATATCCAGAAATCTAAAATTTACTGAGGTTTTTCCACTTCTAACAATCGCCCGGTTAATGAAAGCATCGAGTAGTGTAGTTTACCTGGAAGGCTACTTGACTGATAATACTTGGCCATTTTTTCTGCCCTCGTAGAATCCCTAGATTGTATCTGAAAAAGCAAAGAAATAATCGAATTGTCAACGAATTCATAATAAACTAATTAACGATAAAGAATGGAATGCTCAACACATCAAAACTTACCTAATTTGCAAGTCAATAATATCTATTTTAGAATATTACAGTTACTTTTCAACCCATTTCTAGCACGAGTGTACTTCGAAAAGGTCGTGATAATATCCATAATAGGTTTGCCACATTAAAGATTCCTAAAGTCTGTTTAAAATGTTCGCATGTGCTTTCTTTGTTATCTTTTACATAAAAGTCATGATTTGAATAGTCTTTTATGTATAAATTCCTTAGTATGGTATACATAGATGATTATTTTACAATATAGAGAATAATTTTCAAGTAAAAATAATAACACGCTTTCCGTATCCTTAATGTGACAAGTGTAATCACACGTTTGGTGGTTACATGTGTGTACATTTCCAATAACATTCACTAATTTAAAAACGAACAATTAGATCAGTATAATTGCATTAGCCCGTCAACATTTGACTGCTGGTGACACGCTAATAAAAAGAGATAATTATACACGTAAGGTGTATGGCCAGATGCTGCAATCACATTATAGCATTGATCTAAATTTGTATCACTTTGCTAAATAACAATTAATCAATAGCGCGAACCAATTTCAGTTCATAATTCTGTAAATAGCCTGGCGCAAATGTGCAACTTGGAGTTGTTAAAATGTTTAAACTATCAATTGAACATTAGGATCCTTTATCACAAGGTGATATTCTAGGAATTGGAATGTTACCGTATTAGAAACTAATAAAGGATCAGTAACTGTTATTCTGTCCGTCTTCTTTCAGGAGATTGTTCACTGAATAGTACTTTTAATCACACTCACTACATGTCACCAACAGCTGATATCAGTACATACGTCACCGAGATACTGAGAAATTAATAAACCAATAACATGACTTTGTAACACGCTTAGGTCTGTCAGTGTCAGTTAATTTGCATTGAAGCGAGGGCAATAGGCATGTCCCATCTAAAACATTATTCGGATATTTTGTCCATTGTTTGTCATAAAACTATTTCAATGATCCTCTTTTTAGGGGTGACAAGTTAACATTTGGGATAAAAATGCTTATTATTTAATAGTTATAAATTGTTGATACATAATTGATGAGAGCCATATTGGTAGGTAGCTTTGTCCACTTAATCCTTCCACTGTGCACTTAAAACTTTACCAATACAAAGGCATTGTTATCACAAATGTTACCCTGCCATCCCTAAAAGTGGGCTTATTGAAATATTGTTATGTAAACATGTTGAATACAATGTCAAATAGACTGGAGAGAATAGCGCAGTGCATTGGGGCTGCCGATGTTTGAATGTTAGTTTATGTGCATTACTGTTCGCATAAAAGTTAAGTAAAGCGCTAATGGGATAATGGCTGATGTTGCAGTAGAATTTTCCTTAATTTTTTCCCTTTTATGGAAATAAACTTTGCCGGGTCACCGAAGAGTTAAACTGATTTGCACTCACCTTAGTATGACGAAACTTTGAGCATTGAGCGATCTGGTCCTTACAAGAGTTCTCATGTACGTTCACTCCACAATCTGAAAGAAGTATTGAGGCGGTATTGTTAGCCAGTGAACACACAGAAAATCTATTTGGTCGTTCCTTGACGGGCCTTTTTGAGCAATATACCACAGGGGCGGATAACTTCCTCACTCGCTTCTTTACCGCCTGGAGGTATTGGATAACGCTCACACGTTTCGGATTATCAGAAGCGAAAATATCAGCCATGCAGTTGGTAACATCGCCACGTTTTCCCCAATGAGTCGTTTTATCGTCGTCGTCATTATCATCATCATCAACAACTATCTCTCTATTCTTTTCCTCCTCTTTCATGTAGGACTCCAGGTCATCTGAGTAAGAATACGACTTCATGGAATATAAAGTATTTGGCTTTTCCTTCGAGGAACAATCATTCTCAAGTGATTTTGATTTGAGTTCACTTGAAAACACACAAACTCCCGTTCTCCTTTGTCTCCTAGCACTTGTTAGTGTTTTTGTATTGTCCGGTTTGGAACTAACACCGGGTGATTCTAGGAAGACGACCTCATCGTAGGTTACCGACTCGCATGACCGATCTTCCTTTTCCCTGGATTCTTCGATAGACCTTGATTTCTCTCTGGTCACGGAAGAAATTGATTTCGATCTTGTGAATGTCGGATTCCCTGGCCAAGAAATTTTCCTACTTTTCTTGTTAGATTTGACATTTTCTGTATCAGACTTTCTGCTATTCCCACTCGTATGTAGCCCTTCGGTCGACTCCACATCACTTGGGAACGACAGGTTCGCGTTAGGAGTCGTTCCGCAAGAGACTCTCTTCATTATCAATTTATGAATATTACCTCAGTAATTGTACCATGTGAATATTGACTTTGATTAAAAGCTCAAATACGCCAGCGTTTATATTTCAATTACTTCAATAATTGCATTTTTGACCAGTGATACTATTGTTGTCAAGCAGGAATGAGTGAACATTATTACTTTCCCGGAATATGCATCACAAGTGGAAACTATTTTTTAACACTTGTAATTTATATTGACGTAGATATACAGCTTTCGAACTTCGTTACATAATAAATTAATTATATTCATCACTATGCCAAATATCTGTTTGAGACAGGTCTGAATTGACCACCAAATATCTGTTTGAGACACGGTCTGAATTGACTTCCAAGATGTAATTAATACTTACTTTCGCACTGGAGTGATGGTTTATTGGCCATAGATTTATTGCAAACATCACAGGTAGTAGAGTTACTAAATGATACAGACACAAATTGGTGGGTCGACTTGATACGGTTGTCTTTCACCAACTAAAATATAAAAATACCTAATTTTTCATGGGGAAAACGAGGATGATTGATGATTAAGATTGGTCAGAAAATATATTCAAATTATTCACTGGATAAGTTTTCCCAACTGATGATTACTGTACTTTATTTGTCCCTTCTAGTCCCCCCAAAAATCACTTTGAAACAAGTGTTAATGCAAGTACCTTTTTCTGTCTGTAGCTGCCTAGTTTAGAGAAGACACTGCTGCGGCGTGGCTTTCTCTCTTCCTTGGCTTCATGTTTACCCCCCTGGTCACCGTCTCCATCCAGATTGGAAGAACTGTAATGTTAACATAATTATTTATTCTGGATGTAATAAATTGTTTACAGTCTGTACATATGGCCTCCTTTGTAGATTATACAATAAACTACTACATTTAACATCAGTTTCAATTATTAATTCCATTTTCGTTTTCGTGTCATTTTACTCCTAAAATGGAATGTAAAAATGATTTTACTTGAGGATTTCAATCATGGAGTTGCGTTGATATGCTTTCTCATGCTGAAGGAAGGCGTCTAATATTTCATCTTCATCTGCTTCATCGTCGGCACTTCTTCGGTTTGGTGCCATCGTGCTAAAAACACAACAGGTAATAATTTTAATACTGACATTTTGAAGCATTTTCATTTAACAGAACAAGCAAAGTCAATAGAAGTCTACCCACATACAACAAAAATATGCCTTATGCGTATCTATTAAACATACGTCTTGAAAATGATGAAAGCACTCAAACAAAAGTCATAATCTAAGTGTATACATACTGATTGTTTTCTGTTGATACCCCTTCTGAAATAGTTCCTGATCGCCTCTCTAGAAACAACATACAGAAAGGCAATTAGTTTCGTTTCAAAATAAAAAAGTAGCAAAGTTGGCAAAACCGACCCAATACTGGGCAAGGAAGATGTAGTTTCTGTGAAATGAAACCAATTTCACAAATAAGCGATTAATCCAGTACAGACATGTTCGCAACTTTCTACATTGTTGGTTAATTCAGCAGCACATACCACAGGGAATACCATAGATTTTTTTTACAAGATGGTCTTGGTTCTATTGTACAGAATTTGTCTTGCTCTCCGTAACTACATCAAATGATGCAAGGATTATGTGTAAAATACCACTTTGATGGTCAAGCTCATTTGAAGGTCTTTTGTTTTGTTTTGTTTTTTTCGACTGAAAGGCATTCTTGTTATTATTTGTTGTTGAATATCTTAGATGTTATTCCATATATTATATATCCTATGAGGTTAATAAAGTCTTTAGAATCATTGTCCCATTCTAATCTCAGTAAGGTTTAATTTATTTATTCTAGTATGGTCATTTATAGATAAATTTATAATATGATATAATTTAGAAATGCGTATACAACTAGAACGAGCTTGTCATAATTCTAGAATGAATCGAAGATGAACAATCTTAGCCTTAGGTAAAAACAGGCGCCAACGACCCTCGAAGGTTTTTTTTGGTTACAATCTTGATTTAGCCTTTTATAAAGTAGAACTTTGCTTGTTTATTTACTTGAATAGACTTTCCCACAAATAGGAAGCTTAGTTTTATGGCAGTGATTTACGAGTACTCAATCTTGGCATTCGTATGTTATCCTATGTATTTATAAAGTATATTGCTTCATTTGGGTATGCATTTAAATGAAGCTCAAATTTTAAACCTGTCATTCATAAAAAACGGTATTATTAAGTAAATTGTTATGTGGATGTCAGATAATAATAGTTGTTGTCGTTAGTGAGACAGCTCGAATGAGAGTCAAATGTAACTTGTCCAAAATGGAGACTTTTGGTACGTGTAAGAACACTTGTCCAAAATTGCTATTAATAATAATTTTCCTGTTAAGTCTGTGCATATCATGAACTGAAAATTATGAAAATTACAGAACCCGCTTACCTTTTCCATGAGAAGTGTCGTTATCTACTGAAGGTATAGAAGGGGTGGAAACAGACTTCATAAGATTGGAAGCATGCAGTGGTACAGCCAGGCTGCTGGTGCCCTGAGCATCGATGTGTGAGTATGGTGACATCCCGCTAACACCGTCAACCTGTGAAAAAAGCATGGCCAAAATTTAACGATAGAATTATCGACAATCAGAAGTATCTTTGAATGAGTATGACATTGTGTAATGCAAGTAATAATGTGTTTGGGAAAATACCCTTCTTTGTACTGAAATCCTATGTCTGAATATTACACGTAGTTTCTTGTACATCGTTACTTCTCTCAATCGCCAAACCTTTCTCTTCAAAGCACACTTTATGTGTGATGTTTTTATTATGTTGTAGATACAATTTTAGACAATTATAACGGAACAGTATCAGTAAGTACATTGACCATACAATGTTTGCAGTTACTATTTACATGTGTTTCTGTGTTTTATTAGCAAGTAAGAAACATCAAGTCAGCAACCATTCAAAAATAGACTCATCAATGCAGCATCCGCCGTGATGACCCCTGCTGTGCGAGGACCCTTTGCCTTGCATGGGCAATTTGAATTGAAAAATAGTTGTCCGTTCAAAAAAAAAAAAAAAAAAAAAAAAATACTGCCATTTGTTGTTGATAGCTGATCACTGTAGACACACGAGCCTTGCCTCTAAGAAATGTTAAGCAAGAGTAACGTCTATTCGTCTCCGGTCCGTTTTTTTTAGGCCTATAACTTTTTTTAAAAATATTGTTTAATCATCCAGTGACGGTTGTCATTCTTTTCGATACATCTTTCACGTTCTAAACTACTAATGATGGAATTCAAACCAATAGTAAATCTCTTAATGGCACTAATGTAGTAACATAGATAATAAATGCACGGTCACACATTTAATTTTTACCGTGCACAATATCGTCGCAATCGAGATACTTAACATTTATTTAGGGTAACAAAAATCAACATATTCGTCTCAAAATTTAATGAACGTTAATGGCATTGCAGTTTGTAAAGGACACATCGTTCCAGAGTGGAACCAAAACCCTCGAAACAGCTGACAGCTGTTGGATAATAGCCAAAGTACAACCCAGTGATAAACATGTAATATGTAATATAAAGTGCAACCGCATTTGTTTACTTGTTGATGGATGTGTTAACAATAAGAATCGATGGAGTGGCAGGTTCTTGAGGAAGGCATATTTGCTGTTCCTCCCAGAGATTTCAAGATAAACCCAGGGTTATTTCAATAAATAAACAAGAGAGTGTCACAAAAGCTGTCTTTCGGTTGGATTATCTATCATGTTTTCCACATATTATCTAAATACTACTGGGTAGACAGGACACCACAGACTTTCCCAGAAAAGTAGACATGTACCACGCACCAAGTTTGGGATGGTGGAGTGGCTAGATCAAGAGATCAAGATCCGATAACCTGCGTCTTTGTTTCAGTGACTGGTCAGGAGCAAGTCTATTGAGTACTCAAGTGACCATTACTGCCAATCAAAGAACTGTATGAGCCAATTTAATACCTGCAACAATATTTCACGAGTGATAAATGCTATCAAATTCTCCAAAGAGCAACAAACTAGACGTAAAACCAATAATATACAGATCTGATAATGATAATGACATGTTGACTGGTAAACAGATGGTAGGTGTATTTTAAGTCTGGAGGCCGTGACACAGGCCTGTAGTTCAGGTGAACAGGTACTTCACAGCTGGACTTGGTTTTCTCTGTCTGACTAAAATTATCCAATTTTGTTTTATGCATTTCTTATCGTAAAATAGATGTCCAATCGAACATCCTTTACCATTATTTGCTATTATTTGTGGAAGTTTGCACTATGCATCTTGGTACACCCTGACAAACGAGTTGACAAACCCATGTCCGGATACGTATCATTCGATTGTACGTTAGAAAAACAACCACAGCTGCCAATTCACCAAACGGAAACCGTAATTCTGAATGATTTTTAATGCTGGATAATCACAACCCATTTATTAGAAATTTCAACTGTAACTAATGATTGATTAAACTCTAAAAGTACCTACTTTTGATCTAAATCGGTGGGTGATATGATGATATGCACGGTACTTACAAATACTTCTTCCTCTATATCTTCCCAAACATCATCATCCCCTTCTACGTCTGCTTCATTTCCCTTGTCAACCTCATCCTCCCAGTCCTGTCTGTTTTCAAACTGCCATATGATTAACTCCTTCCAATCCATTTGTGGAAAGCACCGTATGTAATCCACGGGCTAAACCCGAAAAGGATAACTAGGACATCGAGTCATGCTATGTTGAGCTGTACGTTGATCCACTGAACCAGTTTTGCTATCGGAATATAACTGCAGAACACAAAGGTCGCAAGTAAAACACTTACAAACCCTTGTGTTCCCAGCTGCTTTGATCCACATTTTATTCTAGTTCATGTCAACAGTTTCCACTGACTTGAAAGAAACGATCCTGTAATCTTTGGATAAGTTAGTTTTTCCACCGGTAATCAAAGGTAAACAACTATTTCTGTCCCAAAAATCCAGTGGAATTGAAGTCTATCACGCAGAGATGGTTGAAAACAACTGCTGTACCCTGTACACTCCACGCCCAATGTTAACAAAAACAGACCGCATAGTGCTTCAATATTTTGCCCCCTCAATTCATCAAGGGTTTGCTACCGTACTGACTTAGTGAAACTGCTCACAACTTCACATATCCTGAATGTTCTAATGTTATGCGTTTTATTTGTCCGAAGCCTTCTCTCAGCAGCAGGGGAATCATAGGTGGGCAAAAGCTTATATTGTAGCAATTGGCCCTAGAAATGATTGAGTGCCCGCAACTGTACCTTTCCATCGAAAAATATGAAAAGGGTGAATAACCTTTATAACATGTGGGTGTGGGAGGGATTTCTAAATCTAACCACTTGTTTGTAAACATGGGATCCATATTATTGTGGTCAATCACTGGGATAACCATCCTTACCACACAATACAAAAAATACCACAAAACGATTATAAGGTTTTCAAGGAAACACCATTGGCGGATCCAGGATTTCCCGTGGGGGGGGGGGGAGACCAGCCCAGCAGGGGGGGGCAGCCACCCCACTTTTTCCC
>JBCAUI010082770.1:0-19599 GCA_038406195.1 Haplosyllis anthogorgicola | reverse complement strand
GTACAGGTGCAGAGTATCCCCCCCCCCCGAGCTGAGGTGACATCAGGTACATGTGCAGAGGACCCCCCCCCAACTGAGGTCACATCAGGTACAGGTGCAGATGGACCCCCCTCCCCACAGTTGAGGTGACTTCAGGTACAGGTGCAGATGGACCCCCCAAAATTCAGAGGTCGTTCAGTGCAAAGTGCAGATACACCCCACTCGCTTCTTACTGCCTTTGTACCTAACAGGAGAACCCTGCATTTTTCATTTCAAATTTTAGTCTACAATTACCTTGTTAAGGTGTGCCATTAGCATGTTTTCAGAGATGACCTGCTTCAGTTGGCACATCACTACAGGTATGTTCTAGATGGATGTTTTTATGTGCACTGACTTCTAATTCAAATCTAAAAATATGGCTCATTTAAACCATGCATCCGAACTAAATATGTTAACATTTCAAAGTTTTACATCACCATCTATTGATATTTATGTATATCATAGAATGGCTTCCTAGCAAAAATTCCTCACTTTAAATTCAACTATGTTGCTGTTTAGCCAAAATACATCACTTTTAATTCAACTATGTTGCTTTTTAGCCAAAACGTGTCACTTTAAATTCAACTATGTTGCTTTTTAGCCAAAACGCATCACTTTAAATTCAACTATGTTACTGTTTTGCCAAAATGTGTCACTTTAAATCCAACTATGTTGCTTTTTAGCCAAAATACGTCACTTTAAATCCAACTATGTTGCTTTTTAGCCAAAACGCATCACTTTAAATTCAACTATGTTGCTGTTTTGCCAAAACATGTCACTTTAAATCTAACTATGTTGCAGTTTTGACCCAAACACATCAGTGCAGATCCAAATATGTGCAGTTCTGACCCAAATACATCACTTTAAATTCAACTATGTGCCATTTTAACCCAAATGTGTCACTTCAAATCCAACTATGGGTAGTTTTGACCCAAACACATCACTTTAAATAGTATTGTTTTTCAAAAAAAATGTTCAAATTTATTTTTTACAAAATTTTTTTTTCAAATTATTTTTTTTTGAAAAAAAAGTTTCCCCAAAATTTCTTTTCAAAATTTGTCCCCAATTTTTTTTTTATTTCTACTTTCTCTTTCCTAGTGCCATTAGTGATTGTTGAATTTATTTCAATTCAATGGATAAAGTGATGCAGGTCTTTAAAAAGAATGAAACTATCCTAGTTAGGGCTATACCAAGGTGTAAAATTGGTACTATTTTACTCTCGCTTGAAAGAGATAATTTGACACAAAGGTTGAAACAGTTTACTGGCTAGTTTACTTTTGTAAGCTGTCATCTGGTGTTCAAATGTATGATTCCAAGACTGGGTGAGATTTCAGGCGAGTTCCTGGCTGGGAAGTTAACAATTGTATGTTGTGAATAAATCCTAAATCAGTGGCATATCATGTTCAATTAGCTTTAAATCTAACATATAATGCAGTTTGTGACACAACAGTTACTGCCACCAAGAATAACCACTAAAACAGCTGTCATTCTTTTTTCGACTACCTGGGCAGAAAGGTCCGGTAAAGCTCAGTGAATCGAAGCTTACGCGCACGAAGGTGTAAAATTGGTACCAGTATTTACACCATTTCAGATACATTTTATTCAAAGACTTAAGCATACAAAGTATTAACACAGTTACACTTGTGACAAGTCTTTGAACATTTGTGTTGACCAGAAAATGCTTAGGACAGAAAGGACTATGGTGGACCTGTGTGGCATGCAGGTTGTCCCTTTTTTTCATTATCACTTTAATGGGATGGCCCTCACCAAGGTTGTGTGAGTTCTCTGCTGGGATAACTGCTTGTAAATGTCTAAAAAGGCAATAAATTAAGTGTAAAAATTCTAAGTTTAATCGAGAACAGGTTTAAACCCTTATGAATAAGCGAACACTATGGCTCCAACTCGAATCTTTTATTTTTAAAGAGTTAAATAAACAACTCGACTAATCGAATACTCGAGTCCTGATGCGAACCCTCCGGCTAAATGAATGAACACAAAAGCTTGAACCCGGATCTCAGTTAAATAGGATACAGAGAAATAACTGAGTCACTGCAACGTCAAGAGTGAATCACTCACGGATATACCGAACGTCTGGCGTTATAACGTTACGTTACGCGTCTCTAACGTCTTTTTACGTCATGAGAAATCACCAGAGTCTACGTCAGCACCAAACGTAACGTCGCCGAGGTATTCAGTGACGTTATGTTTGCTGCTGACGTAGATTCAGGTGATTTCTTAACTTGACACGTGTTTTAGACGTAAAAAATGACGTTAAACGTGTAAGTTGACTTTACCTTTTCCAAACAAAGGATTTTAAGGATTTAATTGTCTCTAATTATGTGATAAATCAGGTAATGTTACAAATAGCAGTGACTTTAGGACCCAGTTGTAGTTTCTTGGAATCCTGTTCTGTATGGAGGTTTGCCAGGTATGGGTGCACACTGTTTATGGGTACATTTGATAGCACAAAGATATTCTACATCTGTATCTCAGGTTAACTCTTAAATTTGTTAACCACAACTGTAAACTCTTTATGAATTGCAATGAATGACTATGGGATTGGTAAAGAAAGGAAGGGCAGAATGAGTGAATGAATGGATAAATGAATGAACAAATGAATGAATGAATGAATTATTTGGCAGGCCGACAACATGTTCCTTTGTCATCTAAGACCTTGACCTTGGAATGACCTTAACACAGTATGATCTAAATGACAAATACTAAACATTCGATTCTTCAAGACAACAATCAAACAAAAAGCCTTATTTGGCAAAATCCTTATCTGAGTGTTAAGACAAGGATCTTCAGAAATAAACGAGTAAGCAATATATTAGAGAGGTTAAGAACCACGCTTTACGTCACATCTGAAAAATCACATTACGGTACAAAGTAACCAGATTCTACGTCATTAACTAACATGACGTCATCTTACGTATGTACATTTTGGCGTTACCTTGGCTACTGACGTATTTATCTTATAATGTATTGCTCTGGTGTAAGCATCACAACAACAATTTATCATGCTTTTAACGTAGAACGAACAAACGGGTAACTTTACTTCTCAAGCGATAGTTTATCATGTTAAAAGTAGGGAGGTTAAGTTACACGATTTAAAATTCTTTATTAATAAATTTTAAAGGAGAGAAATTTTAAGTGCAATTTTTATCACAAACAAGGTTCGTCATTATTCAACCACGGGTATTTAATTCGTCCACTTTGTACTTTCTATTTGTATAGATAGATTATCATGGCCAAATATACATTGAAACTACGAAACGGACAAATTAAATGCCCGTGCATTCAACTAAAATTTATGAAGTGACGTAAAACGTGTGACTTTACCTCGCTATTAGATAACTAAATAATACTCACCTGAGTCAAGCAGTTGTGTTTCGGCCGCAGTCTCTGGAAGACTTCAGTGATCCCCGTGTAGAGGTTACTTCTGTTGTTCTTGGAAAAAAAGAAAAAGAAAAAAAAAGAAATTACATATAAATTAGTGGATAAAAAGCCTCTGCACATATGTGCACAAGTTCGCACTCACATAAGGTCGACGCAGTGTTAATGCTATACAGTGGTCAATAGACTGTAGTGCATGTAGTCGGCGACTGGTTCGAATAGTTATTATTTAGGTAAGCAGTTCATTTTAAAAAGAACCCAATTGATCAATTTATGAAAACGAAGATTTGTATAATGTTGGTATGTGCTGACTGTATTCATTCTACAGAAAGCCAAAATATAATTTATAAATTACAAAAAGGGGAAATGCTTATTTGTTGTCCAGATGTGTACGCCACTGGATGTAGGCTAAGGACCACATTTAAAATATTGGGTGAATTGACACATCAACAGATTTTATGTCAGCTGGAAATGTTACGTCGCCGAATATTGCGCCATTTTGCCGACGTAGATCTTGGCGACGTAACGTTTCTTGCTGACGTAGAATTTGTTGATGTACCGTATTTGTCTTTTTTATGGCGCATGCCCGAATTATGGTGCACCCCCTTTTTTGGATGCATTTGCAGAAATTTGTGCCATTGTAACCAAGTGCAATCCACAATTTTTGGCCTACAACACATGTGGATGATTATAAATTTACTATTACAACATCAAGGAGATAAAAAAAAATCTTAGTAATTACATAAAGTCTGCCTACAGAAGCTAAATTCCGATATGTTCTTCATATCAAACACAATATTTAGACAAAGTGTACGAGGTGAATGCAATAGTAATGGGTTTATTATCTGCCACTGGCCTGAACATATGTTGACAATTTAGTCAAAGGGGTGACTTAAATAAGGCGCACCAAAAAATACAACTTGAGCGTGCATGCGCCATAAAAAGGACAGATACGGTATTTGTTGACATACTTTTGAGACAGAACACCGTGTAACTTGACCCCCCGTGTATCAATAAACAGCCATTATATCACTTAGCACAGCACAGCAATAGATAAACCACAAACAGTAGGCCTCGGATTGATCAACCGATTTTTTGTGAACTATACGAATCGAAAACGCCAGTTAAGAATGTACAAATAATCAAATACTCAATTCCTATCATTTTTTTGAAACAATAGCACAGGGGCGGATCCAGGATTTCCCGTTGTGGGGGTCGCCCGGCCTTTTGGGGGCGTTCCCCTGCTTTTTTGCCCAAAGTTTAGCAGAAAGCACAGGAAAGTGAAGTTTTGGGCCGTGGGTGGGGGGGGGGGGGCGAGCATGCGGCACCCTCTAGATCCGTCATTGAAATAGCATATCAAAGCACCACGTAGAATTCTATTGTTCTTTCTTTTGTTCTGTACGTTTCCAAAATGATAGGAATTTCAGGAGCTAGTTCAGTGAGAACGCTGCAATGTTTTCAGTCTTACATACAAAATCAGGAGTAGGTTTTGGTTATTTTGTTGTGATAGGAACGCGGCATTCTTAGTTTTCATTATCGTGAAAGTGATATTTAACGTTTTAAATTTAGACTGTAATGATTAATTGTTGGTCATCAAGTAAAGGCTTCATGGTCATTGCTACAACAGAGTTGTAGCGAGGCGGTTCTGCGAGAAAAATACTGCTAAATTATGGGATAGATTTTGAGGATGATATTTTTGGGGATGCATTAATGGAACAATTGAACAATAGATTCATTCCCTAGGCGCGGCACTGGCACACCACGAGGTCTATTCATGCATGACGATGTTGTAGCTCGGTGTAGTTTACACGTTCTTGTTTTGTTATCTGCTGCTACACCGGGTTGAGGGCGGGGGGGGGACTATTAAG
The DNA here is from genome assembly GCA_038406195.1 of Haplosyllis anthogorgicola. Lineage (NCBI taxonomy): Eukaryota > Metazoa > Annelida > Polychaeta > Phyllodocida > Syllidae > Haplosyllis > Haplosyllis anthogorgicola. Next base: position 14,317 of record JBCAUI010082770.1, on the reverse strand, counting down.
TGGATGTGTAGCCTTGCTAAGTTTGCTGCATCCTTTTCCGTCTTAGAAAAGGCATGACGGATCTGAGCGGATAATTATACCAATAAGATACACATTGACAAATTAGTTTGATGATTTTTAGAACATAGTGAAAATTTTCCTACAAGAAAGTCTGAATGAAACTCGTTTCTCTTGGTCTAAGAGAAGCAGAGACAAACACTGTGAGACAGACAGACGGACGGATAGATAGATTCCATTCAAAGGTAGCAATTGCAAAGCACTATTCGAAGTGCCATGTACAATGGTTGTGAGCCTTACATAACAAGTCGCCATTGATAGTGTATGATATTGCACCGAATGATCCCGGACCTAGAGCTATTCTCTCTCTCAACCAGGATGTAGCGCTAAAAACCGGAAAAAAACCTCGCTGACAGGAGCATGAATCAACAGTAAACAGGATACAGAACAGCACAGTCATAAGATCCGTCAGTTGAATCACCGAATAACTAGATTTTGGTAAAATTGAGGAATTTTAATTGATTTCTATGAGGGAATGGTGATTCTGTTGTTACCAAAATGGTGGAGAGTATCCTTAGTTGGGCAGGCTGCCAACAGCCATTTGGTATTAGTATACATAAGGTATACATAAGGTATGTACACAAAGTACATGTTTTTGTGTGGTGTGGGATGTTCAATGTTGGATTTAAACACGTATCATGTGAGTTGAAGTTGTCTGAAGGTTTGTAGTTTTTGGAAATGCCTTTTAACAAAATTAATTGCAAACATGTTACATGAGTTTAGCAGTTAATTGTTGAGCTTCAGCCTTATGTAAGTCAGGGTAGAAATTACTTTAAATTAGCACACAAATAGCAAGAGAGAGAGAGAGAGAGGGAGAGAGAGAGCGAGAGAGAGAGAGAGACACACACACACACACACACAGACAGACAAACAGGCAGACAGTCAAACACACACACACACACACACACAGAAAGAAAGGGGGAGAGAGAGAGGGGAGAGGAGAGAGAGAGAGGGACAGAGAGAGAGGACAGAGACAGACAGACAGAGAGAGAGAGCGATAGAGACAGAGAACCGCAGAGAAAGAAGGAGCGTCTGTATGCCTCTGTCTGGACGTTTCAAAATATTAAAGGACATCAACAGCTAACCCTCCTTGATCCGCCACTAATAACTACTACCTGATAAGCTGCCAAAGCTAACAAATCAGTTAGTTTGTTGATCTTAAAAGTGTTTTTCCAGATCCTAACTATTTCAACTGATTGATGTGATTATACTTTTTGACGAATCAACTTCCCAGCTCAATTGGTCATTTCTCATTGGTCACAAAACTTGGACTTTGAACTGCCTGATTGGTCAAGTGTAGCAGAAAACTAGGTGAGAGCCAATCAAAGAGCAGCTTCAAGATTCGCGCTGCAAGAACCTCGATTCCGAATTCAGGATTACAAACTAGGAACCAATCCTGGAATTAAACCAGTCTTAAATTATTCTCGAATTTGTTTAGTACTGGTGCCAATTTCACATATCTTTGTACTTTAAACATACGAGTTATCATATCCAAGAAATGCTGGGTAGATACGATTCATTTGAATCGAAATACCCTGTGCTAAGACTAAATTTTGAGAGGACCAAGTTTGCATTTGTTCAGGACATTAAAAGTGTAAGACCTTTCTCTTCAAAAGTTTTCGCGCCAGATTTGACAGCATGTGACAAAATACATGTATAAGGCCAGACATTTTTTATTTGTTGGATTACGTTTCCCGCCGCTCTCAGAAATCAAGAAATAAAAAAATAAAAAAAATGAATCAAGAGCCCAGATAATGCAAAATCGTAACTTTCCATTACTTTGACAAACATGGTCAGAAAAATTATTTGTCAATTTTGTGAATTTTAATTGAAATGATCAAAATGTACAGCAAAGTCTTTTTTTCTGATCGCCGCTCTCAAAAATATCCTCCATTGATACGTAATCCAACAAATAAAAAAAGTCTGGCCTAACTGTAAATAAATTACCAATTTGGAATTTATTTCCTTTCAAAACCAAGGGATGCCTTTTTTGAGAAGGTGCTTCAATTCTTATAAATACGGTAATTCAAATAGTGTTTGCAAGAGAGAGAAAGTACAAAAAGTACAATTCAAAACAAATAATCCATCCAGAGTACTGACTCTTTTTATGTACCTACTCAAAAAGTGAAATGAATTTCCCCAACAAAATCCCCTGCCACAGAATCTAAAGGAGATTATGTTTTCGTGGCCTTGACGCCCTCGAATTTGACCCGATGGGTGTCAAAAATTGAATAAATTAAAACTTCTTAAATAAATGATTAAATGTCTAAAAGAAGTATGAACCTTTTATAATGTTAATGATTTCCCCGAATAAAAAAATCCTCTTTGCAAAAATGGGAAAATTATTGGCATTTTTTGATTTTTTTGTTTGGATTACTTTTTCCGCCTCACTTTGAAATTAAAAAATAAAACCTTTTGTGGTGTGAAAATAATTTTAAGAAAAGGCTTAAAACAGCCGACAATAGTAATCCTTATTGTAGAAGTACTTTAATGGCAAATATTAATTTCTAAAAGCATTGTCCAATTTACAAACTCCATTGATGGAGATTTGCTATCGGATGCCACTTGTAGTCTGTACATAGGAAAAAACATTGCCACTTTTTTGTTGTGGTTTTGTAGTTTTTGTATAATTATGATTTACATAGCACACTTAAAGAGTTGTAGTGGGAGTTTAAAATAAAAACAGTGTGTAGACATAATCTACACACTGTTTTTATTTTAAATAAACTTCCCAATAGATATTTGGTTACAGAATTTAAATATTTAAATTTCTGACGCCCTTATAAAATGCCTTTTTAAATTACGTAAAATCACTAAATTTTAAGTTTCTAACGAGATGAAATTGTCCAGTGCGCGCGATATGCAAAGAAACCTTCGCAGTTTTCATTATTTTATGTAAGTTCCACGTTTTACGTTACATAGTATGTGCAATAGGATAGAAATAATGCGTTATCCAACAATAGATGTTTAACTAGCATGTTTTCAAACCGTATAAAATAAACAGTGCACTGTCGAAAGATTTTAAGATACAAGTTTAGGTTTCAATAAATTGATTACAGCTGACGTGTTTATTAAACTTGTACTTCTTCTATGTATTTTACGTGATTGTCAATTGACCACATTCTACGTGAACTGCAAACGTAACTCTTCGACGTTATGCTTTTCTGCGAGGTCCTTCTGCAACAGTTGAATTGTGTACACTGTGCCACTGATTACCCCTGTTTTGGACTTTGTGTGACCGTCCCCATGGGTGTTAAAGCCAGGGTGGATCTGTCACCTGCACTCTTACTTGCTTGTGTGTGGTGATCCCAAAGGTCACATCTGGTGCTACGCCTGCCATTTCCACCAATAAGGGTGGACACTATATAAGCATGAAAACATTGTAACTTGAGCTCGCTATTTAACCGAATGTTACATAATGAGGATGTTATTGCCTGATTCTACTTCCTCTGTTTAATTTGTGTCCATCCCTCCCTCCTCACCCCCACACACTTCCTCTTAATTTAAACCTCATGTGACGAGCAATTAATTCCATTTAGAAACAACGGCCAAATTGGTGCCTGAACAGGCAACTAAGTGCTGAGTTTACAGCAATCCTAACACAAATTCTATCAAGTGAAGGCAGCTTCTAAGCTTTGGCTAAACATTTAACCTGAGTAGAAAAAAAAACCAAACACATTTTAATGGATTGGACTTTTAAAAACTGGATGAAATATAAATTGACTTATAAAACGTCTCTTTTCACAAACCAATTAACCAATATGACGTGGGCAGCGTGACTTCAACTAATGTGAGTAATAGACTTAGTAAAGGTGGGGCATTGATCAGTTACTGCTCTCTTTACTCAGTCTTTTACTTCTGTTAGTGCCATCAACATGAACGACAACGCCGATGTCTGTGGAAACAACTTGTGGATTATGCCGGATTTTCCTTCCAGATTACATACCTTGCAACACCAAGGTGTAAAATTGGTACTTCATGAACGTGGAGGGAATATGAGACATGATTAGTAGCAGCATTGAGTGGGATGCAGGAAGCGCTTTTTTTCATCACCCCAAGGTGATGGTTCAGACCTAGATTCGGTGAGTTCTATGTATATGCTGTGGCGAAATTTGTGGTGTGATAACATGTAACGCCCGAAAAACAACGACATAATGAAGGAACATTTTAGTTTATCTCGGAATTTCAACCATATAAGCCTTGTTTTCTACAGGATATATAGTGTAATTCAATAATTCTTAAAGTTAAAAAAAATGGCAAAATTGAAAGAAAAAAAAATTGAAAAAAAACCCCACCCCAACAGTTCTCTAAACGTTTGAAAAGTCATTAATGGGAAGTCTTTCTGTAGTGATTTTCTGAAAAACGGGAAATTTGATACTTTTCTGTTCACACCTTAAAGTTTCGGAGAAAATTGGCGTGCTGGACCACCCGAGAGATATGTCTTTATCTAAACATTGAATAAATATGTGATGATGTAATGGCTGATGTATTTGCCTGTTTATGCCAGATAAGACACACAAATTGCCCCTAAAATGCGCACACGCTTGTATAACCTTTTGATACCTTTCCTGAACATGTATGGTGACTGCAACAATGAAGATATTGTTGACTTTATATTAAAAAGAGTTTCTCAGAGGTATCGTATTTCATGGGAGGAGAATGTGTAATTTTAAAGCAATTCATGAGTCGCATTTCAATAAAATGGACATTTCAATCAAGTAGGAAAACGGCAAAAAGCGACGACACTTGACACATTACAAGATGTTTCCGCTTGACATCTAAGGACCACACAAAGGTAACAATGTTGGGAAAACGAGTTCGCAATTGTTCAGTTGTTGGTCTTTCGAATGAAAATACCGTTTCTAGCGTCATTACGTCACAATGTTATGTAATGTTGTAACGTAACAAGATGATGATAAACAAAACACTTTTCGTTTTGTCGCGGGTTTCTATTTTGATCATTATCGTCAGTTTTTCAGGTTAAAGACCACTTTCTGTCGAATTTCTTTTGACAGAAAAATCTCTCGTTAAAATCAATCTATTTTCATTGTTACTGCAATTTTTTTTTTTATTTCTTTTCATTGAAAAATCTTAAAAGCGTTACCATGACAATTTATATATTTACTTTTGCCTTGCATTATTTATAAAAATCGGTTTTATATAATATCATCAAGGTCCAGAACAAGAAATTATCATTAACTCCAATTAAAAAGGTTGTAGACACCATCATTAACTCCAATTAAAAAAAGTTGTAGACACCACAGTACACTCTGTTTAGGACCTGGGTTGACTTATGAGGTTTGTGGGGGGGTTTTTTGAAAATACAATAAATCTATTAATCTATCTGCAGTAATTATAGTTAATTACAGCTCAACATAAGTACTTATTTCCATTATTTTATTTCTGATGATTCAGCGTTGACAAATATCATTTTGTTTGCCACTTTATCTAACTATAGTTGATCATGGTTGATCATGGTCACAACAATAAAAAGGTAATGGCCTCAGCCGATTTTACGCCAATTTGATGCCCTTTTAATGGTATTTAATAAAAATTACACTGTATTTTTCAGTTCATGAAATTTGTATCTGTTTGGGAACAATGGCATCAAAAGCACAGCGTAAAATTCTTATGTCCTTTTTTTTGTTCTAGACGTGTCGAAACTGATACATATTCTGTGTACTGATGCACGACAATGGCACAGGGTGGATAATTTTGAGTTATTTCGGGACATTTCAAATTGAAAGGAATCTATCCAAAGGCCTCCGTTTACATGCATATTAACCACTTCTGTACTGAGGGACCCGCTCCTGGTTCCTAGAAAAACATTGTATCATCCTCAGAGACATGGCTAATTAGCATATAACCTATTTTATGTTTCATTACGGAACGAAAGTGAGGTAAGTCGTAACTAGACGAGTTACACATGGCACCTCATTGGGTTGACCCAACACATGTAGATGGTGCTAGAGATCATGTTTCTTATGTCCGTTATGAAATTACACTTTTCACTGATGGGTGGGGACCACATTTAACATCCATTGTGAAACAAACTATGATCTCTGTTTTGATTGAGTAAGATGTTTTCTATCAAGGACACATGTGTGAATATTAAACCACTTTAAATTGCCCAATTAAGTAGTATTAGGCATGTCAATGACAGCATTGAAAATTTAATTGAAGCTTTTTTAATAAAAAAATTGGCCAAAAATTTTCAATAAATTGGCCACTAGTTCAAATCATAACATGAATGGGGCCAACATTAAAGTGTTGCATTTGAAGACCTTTCTATGTGGGTTAGACTGATATTAAGAGAAAACCTGTACAATAATTAATGAACTTTTAATGATTTTTGGCTCATTTGGCATATATGCCAAAGAGCCTACAGAATCATGATTTGTCCATCATCATTGTCATTGTCGTTGTTGGTGGTGGTGTCTGTGCACACTCACCCTGAGCACACTTTTGATCATAGAGACTTCATATTTTACACACATGTGCATCTATGGCCCCCATGAATGCCCAGCAAATATTATGTTGCTGTGACCATTATTCTTAAATTGGGAGACATATTTGTATTTTTGTTTGATCCTTGCTCCTGGACATTCATTTGATGGAACAAACTTTATATTTGACAGTCTTATGCACCTAGGTACCCTCTTTTATTTCTTACAAAAAGTATATTGGTGCAACATATATTTCCAGTTTGGCAACCATATTTGTGTTTTTCATAGATTACACATTGGAGATTTTATCTGACACACTTTGTTTGTACCTATGAAGAGTGGTGAGGTCAAGTTACACTTATGCACGTTAACCCCTTCAATACTGAGGCTCCGGCCATGTTCATGCTACTTGAGTCACAATTTGGGTACTACAACTTTAAAAATAGGTCCATATGGACCTGAGCTCATTTGGCATTATCAGAAAACTATGACAATCTAAGTCACACGGGATCCCCCCTCTAAGTTGTGACATTATGATGCCGCCAGCACGACTCGGGTTAAATGTGACGACCTGTGCTGTTTGTAAATATTTGTGTGGTTGCCATAATAGTGGTTTCTTGACAGGTAATATTGCACAACTTCAAGGGCTGTCATTTTATTACGCTCTCATTTTTCTTATTATTTTTTACTTCCAAAAGCGTTTTGAAACTCTTTCTGGAGAGAATATCTTCGTTCAAATTTTCTCCGTGATTGGAAACAAAACTTCACGCCGTGTTGTTTGACTAAGACACAGCGTGAAATTCTATTGTTCACATACGAAAAAAGGAACCTGAGAAGAATAAAAATCATTTTCTGCGCCGCTGCTAAAAAGAAGTTTTACTCCCAGGTTGAAATCAGACATTTACATCATTAAATTTAAAAAATCATTTTAAATTTAAAACCAATTTAGCCTTAGATGGCCATGATAAAGATCGGTCAGTTTCATGCAGTTTCTTAACAGATCATGGTTGTAAAAGATCAGTACACAAAAATGGTACCAGAACTTTAACTTTGAATAGTAATAATGATAATTGTATCCCATTCTTAAAGCATGATAAAAACACACAAAGGGAAGGCAAAAACACCATAAATGCTTTCAGTACTGAAATGTCAACACAAGCATGCAGAGATGATATGTTGTGTCTAACGTATCATCATGTTATTATGCCAATTACAAACAGTTAGAAACCACCATCTCTGTAGAAAGCCCTTTGTCATCTTTTACAGCATGTAATTTAAGAAAGACTTACTTCAGCAGAAAGTGCCCTCCTTCAAAAAAGGACATTTCATGTTAGTAGTTTCTAATTTTTGTGGACCAAGGTCCATTTTTTCTGGGGCCACTGGTGTCCACTGTTTCGGACCAGGTGTGTCTCCGCGCATGGGTTTTACAGCCGAGATGGATCTGTCGCCTGTATGCTTACTCATTCTGGTAGCTTTACACAGGGCAGCCTTAAATCTGGTGAAAGCTGTTGTATACAGAAATTAAAGTGATTTCCTGGGTGGCTTTAAGTTACAAACGGTCAGTCGGAAAATATGATTCAATTGAATAACCAGATCTTCAAATTACTATCAATTTTTAACGTTTCGCAACAATTAAATTTCAATTGAATTTCATGCTGGGTTGTTGAAAAATCTATTAAAATAAAATTGATAGAAATTTAACGATTTGTTATGTAAGCTTGAACTTTCACCGCCATCACATTTATTTTAGTTCGACAAACAAACTACCTTGTCAAACGTTTTTATAATTACTTTTTCTTTTTTTCCTGCGGTATTTGTGGCTTAAGTAGTTCATTTAGACAAATCCCACAAGTCAACATCGGGTTAACCGACCTAATGAATCACCGAAACCACGTACAGAAAAAACTAAAAGAAAGTGCCTTCCGTCCATGGTTTTCATGGCAGTTCATCATCACTTAAAGATTTATACGATAACGAGACAACAAAGTGTTACGCCATGTGGTTTTTTTTTCATTCTTTTGATTTCAGAACATGAAATTACTGTCAATAGTTTAAGGCCGCGCAAGCATTAGCTCAGCATAAAATCATAGTAACTGATAGTGAATTCATAATTAGCTGGTGGCAACTTTTTCGCAGGTCATTAGTAACCATGTTTTGGACTTGGGACGACTCTGCCGCTGGTTTCAAAAACTGTGGCATATCGACTCTTCTCTGGCCCCACATTTTACAACTTTGCAAGACATGATGTAATATTTATATCGTTCTTTAATATTTGCCTTTTCAAAAATGTTTACTTTGAAAAACCTGTAATATAACACAACGTTTTCATTTCGCCGTGAGAGGCACATTCCCCTTTTAAATTTTTAAGTGTTATTCCTCCAACGTTGGAAAACTTTCAATTTTGAGCGATTTGCTGGGGTTTTAGTTTGATACCTGTCAAAAATACCAAGACTTTCGGTGCAAATAACTAATAGCGCTACTTGTTTATCAATTCTATGTTTGCTTACACCCGTTATATCAATATATCATAGAGTTTATCAATCAGTGAGCCTTTAACAAGCTCTTACACTCCACAACCTTATATGATAGAGTACCTGGTTCTTTGTACGAACATGTGTAGTGGTTTAAACTTAACGATCTTACATGTACCTTGCAGCAGTTCAAACCGGTTGACCCCTGTATGTTTGAGTATTGACATGTTTAAGTAATTTGTACCTGTTGTTACTGTTGATAAGTCAACTACCTTTTAAGAATTCCGAACTTTTAACCGTTGAAAGGTTTGAACTGAATGTTGTTTTAATGAGAAAAATGTCGACTGGAGTATACGAGTGGCTCCAAAATGTTTGTGCCCTGGTCCCAGAATACCAAAAAAAAAGAGAAGCTATTGTACTCCATAACCGGCACACGTTTAGTTTAAACTTATTTTTAGGTGCGTATTACTTGGTAGTTTGACATGTAGATACTTATATAATATATTTTCTTTGTCAAAAAAACGACAATTTCAATTAGCTTGTAGATTTGGAGGAAATGAAACCAACTTTTTTATTCATCTATATCTATAACTCATTTTATGTCCCGCCACTAAACGACTTTATATTGCATATTAATTATAAATTAAGGCTAAGGTTCCCCCTTAGCAGCCCACTTCAGCCAAAAAGGGAAGTTTGCACCACAATATGCAGGCGGAGGGAAGTTTCGTTCGTGGTTCGAAGTCCTGAACAGAGGTGCCAGATATAAAGCCGACCCAAAGTCCAAAACAGAGAGTACCAGTAGCTCAAAAAGAACAGAACCTGCAGAGGATAAATTCTTCATGGTTCTTCATTATCGAAACAACTTGCGTCAAAGACACAGCATGAAATTCTATTATTGCAAAATGAAATTAATTTCAGGAGAGTTTTCCCGATTTTTTATTCTTTTAAGTTTTTGTTGGACCAGGGTCCATTTGTGGGGCCACTGATTACCCCGGTTTTGGAGTTTGTGTGACCGTCCCCACGGGTTTTAAATCCAGGGTGGATCTCTCGCCTGCAGTCTTACTTGCTTGCGTGCGGTGATCCTGCGGGTCACATCTGGTGCGACACCTGCCTTTTCCACCAATAGAAGTGTACCAAGTTTTTAATGTTACAAGCGCTGCGCCCGACCAGTTGAGTTGAGCCCGACCAATGGCCCCCTCCCTCCTACGCACTTCCCGGATTTCGTGAAAACGGTATTACCAAATGTATCCAACCGGGACCCATTTGTGGCAAACATGGCGACCTCCATGCCAAAAGTAATCATATAACTGCTCAATCATATTTTGGCAGATTCACAGTAACAATTAAAGGAAACTTTCGTATATTTGATTTTGCAGCATGAAGAAGTGCGGTTTGAGACGAGTGTTGACAGAATAATTGATGATCACAAGTAAAAGCATTGCGCTGTACCAAGGACCCTGAAAGGGCGTGGGAGTCTGCCGCGAGAGTTATGATGTCTATTTCAAGACATTGTTTCATGTCAGGAAGTGAATGATGCTTCATCGCGTGAAAAAGTGCTCTTAAACTGTGTTTCTAAATGAATGAGGTGAATAGCATACTGATTGAGCCTTGTCAAATAATCATCTGCTGATTGGTGATATGTTCACCTGTCAGTGATATTACAATATGGAGATCACCTGCTGCTGAGTCTATTTTAAAGAAAATTAAAATTGACAAATAACTTTATGTGCCAAACAAACAACATCTACCATTTTGACCTTGACAATTTTTTTTCGGAATGAAGAGCCAAATCAGTGTATGATTCACATTAACACCCAACACTCAGTTCCCACAGAACCTGAAAATCGCATCGGTTTTGGAACAATAGTAGAGTGCTGAATCCCATTGTTCCGAAATGCAAAAGTTTCAAAATTGATAGAAAGTTTAGGACCTGAAACCTCTATCAATTTGAGAACATTTGAAAGCAAAATAATTTCACACTGTTCTATTGATGGGCACAATAACGCTGCATGAACTTGCATTGTTTCAAACCTTGTTGGTGGTTGCATATTTTTAATTGTAGTGTCAAGCATATCTAATCATATATCTCGTCATTCTACTCATCAGTATACTGTTTTTAACAAATCACTTATCCGTACTTTCGTGAAATGGAATGCATATCCTGACCTGTAATGTTTCTATTAACTGAATTCATGGATACTAAATCAAAAAAATAATTCAATTAGAATTGGGGCTCCCATAAATTATCAAAAAAGAATAAACTCTATCACATTTATTTCCTACCATTTTCTGAGATTTAACCAAAAGTGTACATTTCTCAGGAGAATTGTTCACAGAAATGCCAATACTTTCAAAATCCTAATTAAATTTGGATCGACACTTGCCTGGCTGTTTTTGGCTCTGTTATGTAGAAAAATGAGACTTTACCTGATGGAGCATCGAACTTGGTGTAAGCTGTTGAATTAGACACTGAATTTCCACTTTGTGAGAAGCTCATTCTGTGTAATCACTCAGTCCATCAGAATACAAACTCTCAGCAAATCTACTTTAAATTAGCCAGTTAATAGCAAAAGACTCCACGGCACAGTGGAAACACGTTTGATTATGCACCTGGAGGTCCCCTGTTCAAGTCGTACTTAAACACCACTGAATTTTATTTCTTTTTCAAACGCCACCTCCAAGCTTATGTTTCCTTACTTATAAGTTGTATTGCAATGCAGCACAAATCATTCCGCAAATCATTCAGTTGTACTCCCAATGTTTGGCACAATTTTTACGCAATTGTTTGTATTGTCCAGGCATACCTAGTTGTTGCTTTTACCACGATAATGCAGAACTATTGATTGTGTAGCATTCGCGTGTTTTGATGACGCATGCGATTTTATACGTTCTTATGTGCCACGATTGAGCAATCCAGTGTATTATCACATAAAATTTTCACAACATGACGGCAATGGTGTGAAGGTTTTATGATTTGCGTGTCAGTGTACATGTTTAAGATGTGTGTAGATACTAAAATATCTCAGTGAAGGTCTCGTACTCAAAATAGTTATACAGATCTTAGCGGAAAAGAACGTATGATCGACGAAAACACACATAGGCTACACATCTATTTAAATATTTATGCCCATTAATCTAAACTCTACTGCAACACAGTTCATACGTTTGTGGTAGTATCCCTGTTTGGTATTGATGTGACAGACAGGTATACGGTGAAGCTGGTTTTAAACGACGACAAACAGCTTCATTCTGTCAATAGAGATAAGAAGAATGTATAGCTCTACATTCTGTGTAATCAATCAGGTTTGTCTCGGTTGGGTGAATGGTGATGTAATAAAAAGGTCTCGAGTGCCCTGGAAAGGAACTGAGAGGAATGCGGAATGCTTAAGGTTATTCTTTCATGTAAATGCCAATCAATTACTGCGTGGAGATGCGCAAACAGATTTTTCTTGACAAACCGTTTGTGTAAGAACAACGCAGGGTGACTTTGTGGTCTCTGGCCTCGACGCCCAGCCTACATAGTGCTTCTCATTTGTGTATTCGCTACTGGAAAGGTCCGGTCTACCCGATTGGGCCAAGACCGGGTATTTACTTGTTAGTTGGGGTGGAGTTGGAGAAGCTTCTACGGTGAGCATAGCTGCTCTCTGTAAACCCTCGGCACTACAGGACATCTTATGCAGAAAAATATCCCCATATAACTGACTTACAGTCGGAAATAATACACAACATGCATAAATATAAATAATATGTCTGTCATAGTGCAATGAATAGGGATTTGGAAAAGAATTGCCAAACCGTTCGTCTTTTATTTTCTGACTGAGGACCCCTTTCTTGGATGCATGAATACAAATCAAATCTCCTATTGCTCATCATGTAATTGTATCATTGAATAACACTTAAGCTGTACACCATGAATTTTATTTCAATTTGGGAACAAGCAAAGTTTCACACTGAGCCTTTTACTCGAGTAGAAACAGAATGTATGTTTAGTTTTATTGATTCAAATAGAAAGGGCCACACACTAATATTACGTCCAAGCATTTTGGTAATGGTAACATTTATTGAAAAAGAGTCTATGGAGATTTTTGTTCCAAATATAAGATTCAATTGTAATTCATCTTAATTGTAATATCATCACCTTGCATTAAATCTGATGGATCTTACAGTTACCATACTGAAAGTAACTGACTGTACACAACCCCTAAATTGATATAAATGACTAACTGAAACATCTCTGTGACAAAAGCATTAAATGTCAATTCAATTCCCTATTTATTGAGTTATGGATCATTTTGTCATAACGCAGATATCTAATCCTCTCTCTGAGTGCAGACACATTACTTGTACTTAGACATGTTGTGCTCTAATGCCGATTGTAAGACGGTTATGTGAGGCTATTCTTTCCGCATAGGTTGGGCTTATCTATGGTACTGCTACCCTGTTCTTTAACCTGGTACTTTTTCCTTAATTTGCCTGTCGAATTTGCTAGACTGATGCACATCCAATTTCCTATTCCGATGTCAACAGATCATTGTGCAGGCTCAAAGATGGCAGCATTTGTAAGTCAGTGGTCAGTGTTTGTGACCATACACGCCATCTGGTAAGCACAATGCGCTGTAGCGCAGGACATGCGCACTGCAGTTAACATGTTTGTTCTGTTTATAAACGTGACGAAACTATTATGTCGAAAGAAATTTTCCTCATGAAGGATTGATTTCTCCTTAGACACAATTTCAGGGATTTACCTCTGTACTTCTAGACAGGCTAATGGCTGGAGGCACGAAATTTATATCCAGTCCCAGTGGAAGTTTTATCTGTTCATTACAGCCATGGTTATTGATGAGCATCGTCATCAGTCTATCCAGTAATTCCTACTCCGGTTTTTCTGTGTGAAATTCCTGTAATTCATTTGCTTTGGTGTCAGTGTTTGTGCTTTTCCCTTTTCATCAAATTCAACACAGCCAGGGACAAGAAGGTGTCATGTATTGATTGGCAAGTGCGATACGACTAATACATTATATCATTATTGCTTTTTGAGCCTCATGCCCAATAGAGGGCATTACAGAAAAGTTATGTAAGAAATGTTAGAGGACTAGAGTCAAGCTGCACAGTCATGGCAGACAGAATAGAGTCAAGCTGCTGCTTTGTGCTCCTCCCTACCCCACTCTTTCCCCACACTTTCTTGGGGGGGGGGGGGAATTTCAGTGTATTTTAGTGTTGGACTTAGTAACATATTGATACTGCCTTCTATTTACGAATACCTCCCTAGGAGATGCTGACTCCTGCTGTTAGTGATTAATAGACCTCAATGCACTAGCAAAAATATAAACACAGTGCTGGAAA
>JBCAUI010082659.1:0-19600 GCA_038406195.1 Haplosyllis anthogorgicola | reverse complement strand
AGAGTCACACATGACCAATGATCATGTAGGAACCCTACAGTAGCATTCTGCCTAGAAACATGGTTTCTATGCATTTCAGCTGTATCTGGGACATGTATATCCATATATGGTAAATCAGGACATGACCCAGGTCAAATCTAACCATATATGGGCAATCTAGATCATCCAGGCACCATATCCAGCCACCTGTGACTGAAATCAATCAACTGGAACCACCCTGGCTAAGGATACTGGCTACTTTTGTCGATTTAAGGGCTTTTCAAACAGAACTAGAATGATTCGAGACCAATTCAATCGTCACCATCTATTTAAAAGAAAAAGCTACTTCGCGACATTTGGTTCTTGTAAAAACTAAATTTGAAAATCTACAACCGAAACTATAAGGCGAGTGTTGATGAAAACGTATTCATATTTTAAGCCTTTTTATCTTAAAAAAGAAGACAAAGTAATTTCTCCGTCGGCTGGATGAATGACGTGGAATCCTTGGTAGTTCTTGTTATTGTGGAATATCAAACACATTTCGTATGGCGAAAAACTAACATACACAGGCCCGGACCCAGGATTTCCCGGGGGGGGCGGGGGTGCCAACCCAAATTTTTTCGAAAACCCCCTAAAAAATGGGGAAAAATTGGCCAAAACTGCATGAAAATGAAAAAAATTCAGTCGTGGGGGGAGGGGGGGTGCCTCCCGTGTCCCCTGGATGCGCCAATGATACGTGCAGCAATTCTGCGATTCTCTTCATGAATTTCATGACAAAGTAAGCAGGCAAAGTTAATTATGATAATACGTTCAGAAACGTTTTGAATTTACAATATTAGATTCTTTTTTTTCTTTAAATTATTTTTGGACTAGGGTTCAATTTTTGGACCATTGATTATCCTTAATTTCAGACTTTGTGTCCCCATGGGTTTTAAATACAGGGTGGCTCTCTCACCTGCACTCTGACTTGCTTGCGTGCACTGATAACGAGGGTCAGATTTGGTGCTACACCTGTCTTTTCCACCAATATGGTTGTACACTATAAAGGCATGAATACTTTTTTCAGGCATTGGTGAACAGATACTGTGTGGGACAGCAACTTCGGGCCTGGACACATGTGCTCAGGTGAATCGGGGTGGAGGCGCTGCCTTATTTATAATATAGTTTCACGCTTTGCCCTTGTTTACGTCTTAGGCACCGCATTAAATTCCTATGTTATACAAAGTTCCTCATAACGGGAAGTTAGAGCAATAGTGACACTGTTTTATGTCATGGCACGAAATTCACATCAAATTTAGCCCGAGTCAGAGGGAAAATGATAGGCTTTGTGACGAAGATTCCGATAGCTGGAACTATTTCTAAATACCGTACTACTTAACGGAACGCATTTGGAAGAAGACAAACAATCCTTTACACACAACTATTTATTTCTACAAAGACTACTAGAGATACAGGTGTTTTCTCTTCAGCTGCGGGCAACAGACTGAGAAATGCTGGGTTGTGGTCAGCTAGAATGCTGCCTGTACTATCATGAATATTCATTAATTATTGAAGTAGGTTCTGCACATGGATGTGTGTGCGAGTTCCTATGTTCTTGTTTGTGCATGGAAGTTTTGCTGAGATTTCCAAAGTCCGGAAATAGATTAATATGACAACACTTTGCATTTCACAAGATGATAACTGGACGTACGACATTGTTCTCTTCTTACCATAAATTTCCCTTCCTGAAATTGATATAGTTTTCCTGAACTGTGACTCTGACAGATAATTACACATTGTGACATCACAGCTGTCTTCTGCCTGTGAGAAATCTACATGTAAGCACATCTGACCGTTGGGATGAATAATTCACGGAGCTGAGCCCGCGGGATCTGTAACCGTCATATGATGAACACAGAGCAAAGCGGTGGTGTTAATCTTAAACCAATAAATATGCACCACCTGAGAAAAAGTAGAAATCCACTTCCAACTGTGTTACATCTGGGCATGCAACAGATTGAGCCCGGTAATACTTGTATTAGCTGCAGTGTGCTTGCACGCACATACTGCAGGGGCAGCTGTTAGCCTATCAGCCAATCAGACACAAGCATTCCCCAAGCTGTTACAAACAACGAAATTCAAATTCAGTTTAGATTGAGAACTTCAACAGACAACATGTATTTTGTTTGTCCAAATAAAGTTCAATCTTTTCTCAGTTTAAAGAAAACAATTGCTTTTGTTGTTATTCTGGATCAAGCTAATAGCAAACAACCGCAAGATAATACACCAACAAGATATTTTTTTCTAAAATTCTAAGACGTAAAGTTTTCATTTGAAATAATTAGTGAAGAGGATGAAATGTCTATTTCACAGTTCATCGTTTAGGAAACAATAGATGCTATTGTTTGAGGCAGAGACACAACATGGGGTTCTTATCTATGAGAATGAAATCATTTTCAGGATCAGGATCAGCTCCTGAAATGGATTTCACTTTGCGTCAAAGAGATCCTAGGGTTTGTCTTTGTTGTCAAAATGAAGAGCCTTAACCAGCCATTTCATCTTCTGCCAACTCAAACTTTTGATTCCGATGGACATCTTATTAAAAGGGGCAAAATGTGACGTATTTCAATGCTTACAAGCCGGAAGCCCCAGAAGGATACGTTATTTTATGAAAAGGTGTGTATGTATTGTACTTAACGTGTTTTCTCTGTTGTCAAGTCTTTCAAAACCTTTTTGATATTCAATAACTGAACAGCGAATTTTGTGTAATCCTAGAATCAATTACTGTTAAAATAACAGTCCTTAGTAAACACACCTGGTTTAACAACCATTAAATATTTAAAACTTAAGAAATTAACTAAACAGATTTCAAAACAACATTGCACCTTAACACAAAATCTTTTACAGCTATACATGCAATGCGTGTGAAGTGAAACATCGATAATCAGATAAAGATACAGGTATAAATAATTGAACATTTTTCCTGACATGCAAGGTATCAGGGATAATTAAATTTAAAGAAGTGGCACTTGAATCATCATTGAGATCGATCCCCTCAGTTTAATGTAATGTTCTTTAAGCAGCTTCTTTAAGTGCAGAGATCCAGGTCACAGCTACCTTTGTTTAATTGAGTCAATCATTGCAACTATCACTTTTTTTGAAAATTTAATTGACATAAATGTCAAAAGTGAAGAGAATGCTCTTTGTGTTTAAACCTTTGTCCTCTCACTACCAGAGAAAAACGATTTTTGCACTTGGAGAAACTTATTTTGAAAATCAATCCATAAGGTTGAAAGCAGTTTTAAACGAAATTCAAGCATTCCCTTGTTAACTGATATTGTATCTTAAGGCAACGTTTATCATAGCCTGTAAATGAACAGTTGTTATTCTCACTATTACTTTAAATGTGTTTACTTACATCAAGCGTTTCAGAGAATTACATGACAATTATTTTTCATCCCTCCCCGCCCATAGTTATCCTCTTAAAACTGACAGCATTGAGAACTCGTCAATGGAAAATCTTATCTAAGATTCAAAGTATTCAGTCTAAGAATTCTAATCAAGTGGAATACCTCCTTACTATGTCACTGATTACGATGGCTCAGCCGTATTACCGTGAAGTACTCATTCATTGTAGAGACTTGCAAGCGCTGATGTAACATGCTCACGTCTCTAGCGCTTTGACCTTCACAAAATCAATTCTTAGGTTGTAGATCTAGAAAAGGTATTTAAATGGCATTTCCAAATGTCATTATTCATACTTTATTGATAATTAAATAGACAAGAATTTTATTCAAGTTGCATAAATTTAGGAAACGTCAAAGACATGAGGATAACTTTCTGTCCACAATGCCTACCTTTGATAGCTTTATGTAAAAAGCGTTTAAATGAAAATTTTACATGAAAATGAAAAATGAATTCTTGAGCCTTTTATGACTATGATTAAATAAATAAATAAGTTCTTACACGTATAAAGACTAAATAATGCAAAGAAAGATACATTTTCACGAATAGCACAACAGGGTGAACGAAAATTATGTCAATTTGCTGTTTTTTCTGCTCAGTATCAAATTCTTCTGCTGTTAGTTACTCTAGGCTAATGTGACATGAATTCAGTGTAGTAATTCCAAAGTTAACCATTTCTTTTATATTTGAGACTTTGACTTTACTGTGATTCTGAAAGTCTCTGTCAAGGATGGAATCAAAGACAAATAATGCTCTCAGAGTAATACTTGATCACGGAACTTTTCAGTGAAACGAATCTGTAAGAACAACAGGTTTCCCTGTGATCACGAACAATTGATGTCAGGCTAAATATACAAACAACAACTTCAGCATGAAAACACAAATCTCCCATTATTCAAGATCAATTATTTCAGACACAATTGTTGAATATCCGTTTTCTGTTAACGTATCAAGAAATGTTTCTCAATAGTTGTGTAGATCTCAATTTTTATGTTTCCGCCGACGATAAGTTGCGGTAAAGGCTTTGAAGCACTTGGCGGATAACTGTTTTGAGTACTGCTGCTTTCATGCTAAAATAATTTGATATCTTCATACATCTTAAAAATGGATACTACCATACAAATAATACAACTTAAAAAACAATGCTCTCACATGATGAAAATTTTGTGTGATGGAAAAGGTAATGTCCAATCTCGGCATATTGTTGCTTATTGTCTTAGCGTCCGGAGGAAAACAGGAAAATTGAGATCTGCTACACACCTAATTAGAACTTGAACAGGATTGCCCAATGGTGTTTTTGCCAAAATAATACTGTAGTAATATCAGAGAACACCACCAGCTATTGAAAGTGATTTCATTTTACATCAATAGAATTTCCTGCTGTGTCTTTGATTAAGACAAAAGTACTTATTGTTCTCAAACTGAAGAGCCTTAACCAGCCATTTAATCCTCTGGACTCACTCTCAATCTCCTGGAAATGTATTTCAGTTTGCGAACAATAGAATCCCACGTTTTCTTTCCGCAGTTCAACTTAATGTTGAACGCTGTATTAATTTTTATTGTTTAGAAAATAAAGAAAATTGATAGGGGTGTTTCATCCTGAAAAGTTGAAAATCCAGTAGGTTATTTTTAGTTCATGCTAGACTATGGAATATACTTTTGCAGTGTTTTTGTTCATAATTCTATGATCTACTACTGATGTTATAGCTACATAAAACCTGCAAGCAAAGGAAATGATTGTACTGTTCTCTAACTAGACTGTTCGTTTTCTGTCAAATATTAACGGAAAAAAACATAAAACATCAACCTATCAATGAAAAATGCTATCTTAATTTACTGCTTGACATAAACAGACATTTCGTGTTAGGCAAACATAAACCACGGTACATTGATTAATAATTTAATAAATTAATAAATTAATAATTAAAATTCAATTTCACTTCATTAAAGATGAAAGAATAGGTATAGTCAAACAATTTAAAACTGCTCGTTCATTTGAACATTAGGCACTGAAGAGATCACACCTATGCATGGGCATACAAGGCTGGACTAGTGGAAAAAGACTGGATGTTCAATGTGCAGTGACTGGGGAAGAAATGAATAGATTAGTCTACAAAGTTTGCCTTTTATATGGGCACAGGCTCCAGCTTACTGGTCACACAGTCAAAGCATTCAGACCTATTGTGAATGTGACACTTCCATTGTGACTTATTACAATCCATATTGTCTCAATGCACACAACTGAACTAGTGTCAAAAATTTGGCATGTACAAATTCAAAGATGGCCTTCCCCAATAAATTTCTTGTGACCAATACTGAGCCACCAGTTTGCCTGTTTCATTCGGGGTTATGAAAAAGGTTTCTTTCATCTTTAAGTGTTTTCAACTGAAAATAAAAGGAATCGTTGACACACACAATAGAGCACAGTAAGTAAAACATGGCAGGCAAATCAATATGTGATCTATGGAAGAGTTGTAAAAGTTCTATATATTACGGTACCTAATCTAAACTGTGTAGACTAATAAAGCATGAGTGGACCTCATGTGTAATTAATAACACTGGGTTTTTTTTCAGTAAACAAGGAAATCTAAAGAAAATTGATCACAATATTGAAAACCAGGTAACAAAATGGATTAGACATTAAATATGTTCAGTTAATCAATCTATTACTTTAACAGCTATCGTAACAAGTGACATTTAAACAACTGCCTGTCCTTGTTAAGCTGGCAAGTATTTCATTAAAACTTGTATTTATAATTTATCATTCCGATCATTAAAAT
Source organism: Haplosyllis anthogorgicola (assembly GCA_038406195.1). NCBI lineage: Eukaryota > Metazoa > Annelida > Polychaeta > Phyllodocida > Syllidae > Haplosyllis > Haplosyllis anthogorgicola. The sequence continues at coordinate 13,397 of JBCAUI010082659.1, read as the reverse complement.
TTCAAGTGACTGGTAACTTTGCCAATTATGTGCTTGGATACTATTGACATTTTCCCCAGCAAAACATTAGTAAATATTATTCCTATTTCTCATTTCCTGTCATTTTCGTTATTAACATTAAAATTATTATCAAATGCCAATTATATCAATTTACAGATGTCTACAATATTCATGATTTGCGAACAAAAAGTGTTGTGATATCAATCATATTCCAGACTTAGGAAATATCAGTAAAATTCCATACGAAATTAGGAACTCTTTGGTACACGCACACACAATCCCTGTACAGCAGCTGCTGTCTCTAATTGCATGAATACTCATTAGGTGTCTACTCATTAGCTGAGTAACTCACATTACCTCTCAGTCTGAAACCAGCAGCTGAAGAGAGCACACCTGTAACCCTTGTATGCTTTGTTGAATAAATAGTGTGCAAAGAAGGAACTAAGTTCCTTATTGTGGTTCGTTAGCATGGAAACTTCCAACGAACTGGAAACTTCGTCAAACAATATTTCCTGCACTGGTTACAACATGGCGATAACATCTGATAAATTTACACTATGCTTTTAGCTTAAAAAGAACATGCCATTCTACGGTTTCCAAAATAAAAAAGATTTCCTCCGCAGTTAACTGCCAAGAATCTATTCGCAGTCTTTTATCAGACATTCTGATGAACGTACACAGAACATTGTGTTTACCGACTTATTTTTGTACTGCCTCTCGTTTGTACAAGTATCACTACTTAATATTGCAGTCACACAGGCATGTAATGTTTACAGATTAGAGTTAAGCTCCACTAATGGACACAAACGATTGTAAAGCAATCGTCACTTGCAGCTTCGTTATCAATGAATTTATTGTCATTCTGTATGGAAGATCATCAAACTACGGGAACTTCAGTAATCGAGAAATACAGAAGTTGACAGTCTAATGTCTTCCTCTGCGTTACATACACAAGCCATATGAAAATAAGAAGTACATTATGGAATTGCTGTTTAGCAATTTAAAAATCATGTCAAATTTTAGTTTTTATTAAATTGGCAAATAAAGTGGGAAAAGTTATGGAAAAGTAATGCATGAGCCCTTTTCGTGGACACTCTCTGAAGTAAGATGGTTGTTAAATGTGTTTATATAAGTAAACCGTTGACCATTTGAAAAACCACGTCTAAAAGAAAATAACCAAAATGACCATAAAAAGCAATTGTTGGCTCAAATTACTGCAGATCGAAACTCATTCATGTTATATCACGATGCTATTCAATAGTATTGTTTATTCACACAGTGTCATGGACATTTCTGTTCTGGACATTTTCTCACCTAATTTACCAGCAAATGAGACATGGTGAACAATATGATGCTGTTGTCTGTTTGGCTTGCTGGGAATTTAAAAGCATTCGTTGGATGGAAAGAAGGTTGGCGCAGCCTGAATTTCTATTGTTACATGTTAGCCCTGTTTTTCTCTCTCTCAGATTTTTTCTTGTAGAAAGCCTCTTCACAAGTTCATTTGGTAACATATCCATTATTTTCAAATTGCAACAAAACTCAAGCTTTTTCCCTTGTCTTTTAGGTGACAATTGATCTAAAGAATATGACATGATCAATTCTGCAGAGGTGTCCCACCAACTAACGTTGATGAGCACTAATCTTCATTTAGACAGATACAAGGGAAGGAACAGGCTGTTTTGGTTGATTGAGATGGCAGTCATATGCCGTCAATAGTGTTAGGATGTAATGGTCTGGGCCCATTACCCGTTAGTTCGTGATCGGCATACCTCACTCAGTACTATCTGCACTGAGGCCACATGTTGTAATGTTACGTTTGGTACACACACAGAGAGACAGAGAGAGAGGGACAGACAGACAGACAGACAGACAGACAGACAGGCAGAGAGACAGACAGATAGAGAGATACAGACAGATAGACAGAGACCAACAGACAGACAGATAAAGACAGACAGAGACCAACAGACAGATAGATAGAGACAGACAGACAGAAATTGCAGTTGAGCATGCCCTTACTAAACGTAGTTACCATACCAAACCGTACCAAATAAATTTTCCAATGTCGTCATTTATGAAGTACTAGCACTACAGGAAATACGATTCCCTAATTTGTCTATAACATCCAAGAGAAATGAGAGCTTGATTTAACAATGACATAAAACCTCATTGTGCACGCCATTTTAATTTGGCCTGTCTTACATCTTATTTGCAGCTTACGTCAATCGAACCTCTTGGAGTAACCGATACATTGCGGAAGCAACAGGTTTGCTCTGCACGGTTATTCTCGTCAGGTTCTCTTATTACTTATGTCCATCAGTACTATAGTCTGGACTATTATCCGCCTATTTGTGACCTGCATAGTGTCAACTTCAGTGTTGATATTACGACACGACACACAATTATTTGCAGGGACGGATCCAGGATTTCCCGTTGGGGGAGGGGAGCGCCCGGTCCGTTGGGGGCGCCCTCCCTATTTTCGCTCACAATTTTGTGGAAAGCGCATGAAAATGAAGAAAGTTCGGGCCTTGGGGAGGGGGGAGGCGCGCACAGATGGCGCAACCTAGATCCGCCAATGACTTGAATACATTACAAATTATGTTTTGACTATGGATAGAAAAGTGTTTTGCGTTTACGTTTATTGTAGTACTAGATGTTGCACTGTTTTGGATAGGAATTAGCTGCTCATCATTTATTATTGTTAATACCAAAAGGAGGAAATTTTCGTATTATTATTGTAAGAATAGAATTTCAGACTGTGCGGTTGTCTGAGTGAAATAGACAACATGAAGTTCTAATGTTTACAACGCTTCACATATTTCTAAGCTGACATTGTCTTGCTTTAAACAATACGAAGTTAAGGCATTCCTTTCAGGCAAACCCATGAAACATGTTCTACAGTTCTTAAGATGTTAATTAAAGTATAGAATTTCACACTGTACAAAAATTTCTTTAAACATACAAGACATGTTTCTCTAAAAGAAAAAAAGTCCTAGATTCATGAAGAGATGTGACATTGTATTTTTACGTTTCTCGCTTCTAAATTTTGGCCAAGTGCTTATTTTCATGTTTCAGAAGCTAACTAAAAGAGTGCCATATTGATGAAGAATGCTAGAAGATGATGGCTCTCACAATTTTGTAGGTTAAAGCTGTGAACTACTTTAGAAAACCCAGTTCTAAAGAACTATACTTTAATTTAAACATTCACAACCTAAATCAGCTCAAGTTTACTTAAATCATCTCCTGAAACTCTTATCAATTTGAAGGCGTACAGCACAAAAGGGAGATCAGCTTAATTGCCTGCTGTGAATTTGATCAGCTCGTGAAATCATTTTGTAAACGGAGAGAACAAAAGAGAGAACGATTTCACTATGTGCTTTTGATGCGCTATTGTTCCAAAATGATAGGAATTTCACCCTCTGGTACTAATGTTTCAAAACTGATAGGAATTTTAGGAGCTGATCTCTTTGTGGAAGGGAAAAAGTTCGATTCTCATTCTGATACTGAATACTTTTAACATGACAATGTGGACATGACACTCTACACAGGGTGTATGATGTCAATCTCGTAATGACGCAATAGCCCAAAGCAAATTCATAATGCCACTAGAAGTCCCATTGACCCAATGTTAAACTTTTGGACCAATTTGTATTACAGTAAAGTAATTATTTCTGAAAATAAGAACAAGAATACATGCAAAATTATTTATTTTATGTATTCTGTCTCCATTATTTGCTCCATAAGTTCCCATTTGCAGCAATATAAATAAGATTTTTTGCCATTTTTAACATTGTGTCAATGGGACTTCTGGTTGTCATTATGGATTTACATGAGACTCTTCCATTATTATGAGATTTACATCCTACAACCTGCTAGACAAAGGACAAGGCGGAAATGTGACTATCGAGTTACGCTTGCGACATGATGTTCAAAAAAAAAGTGGTCATGTCCATTTTTGACTTACTTTTAAATTAAGTTTCCTTCTAATTAGAAAAATTAGCCTACTTTTTAGAAAGCTTTTCTTTTTAAATTTTTTTATTGAACCAAGGTCTAATTTATGGGACTTCAAATTGCAAATCGTGCCCTTCAGGATCAGGGCTATCAAGACAGAATGAGTGCAGGCGAGAGAACCACCCTGGATTTAAACCCCGTGGGGAAAGTAACACGAAGTCCAAAATGGGGTCTTCGCCAAACTTTTCTTTGTGAGGAAAAAAGTGCATTTCCAAACAGATCTCCGATGTTTGGGCCCTTTATTAATGTGACTAATTATTTTGGAATATTAATATTTGTACCAATATTCTGTCAATTTAACATACTTGTGATTATATAAACATATTATCATTTTTTACCATTTATTGCATAAGATACAGAAAAGCTGTATCCAATTTCAGTTAAAGTTCATTACTTGGATTAATAACATATTTGTGCTGTCAAGAATAACGATCGTCTAGACCACTGGTGAATGTCCATATCAAGTTTACTAAACTGTAGGACATTATCTCTTTAGGTCTAAACTAAAATCAATGTAAATGCCACACAATATTACGATACAATGAATTCAATAGTTTATCAAACGATGATATTTAAGGCATTTTCTTTCATCAATGTTAAGTTTTACATTTGTAAAAACGTTTAGGGCAGACAGACGGGCCGATTTATTTGCAAAAAATGTCAGAAGCCAATTGCTGTAATATTGCGATTTTCTGAAATATCTTAATGTTTACAAACAATCTCTTTAAAATTAACAAACAAATGAAATCAAAATATCCATCAATTAATGCAAATGCCTTTAATTTATCTTGAGAAGTGTACAGAGACAATTTGAATGCCCTACAAGGTAAATAAATTACTCTCCCCTCTCCTCTCCTAACAGGTGTCAGCAGACATGCACTCAATCCAGACACATCATCATTGGCTATCATAACTTCAAAGTGCAAAAGTCCTAGATACTAACTATCCCTAATTACCATTAATTAAAAGAACAAACAAGTCTCTGCTATATAAGCTCACATACTTCCAGCACAGCTCAGTTTGAGTTAGGACCAGGCACCAGGATAGAGACTACTTCTGCTACATGCAGACATCAAAAGAAGCAAATAAAGAAGATTCAAACTTCAACCATTGCCTCAAAGTTAACTGTTCACTAATTGAGGGAGAACCAAGGGAGAAGCCATTCTGTATCTTTACAGAAGAATAAAGTCTAGAATGACATGACAATCAAGCTTGATCTTAATAATGTGACATTTTTGTGAAAAATAGGCAATTAGCATTACACACTTTTGATGCGCTATTGTTAAACTTCTGATACGAATTCCGTGTAATGGACCTTTAGGTTACTCAAAAATGTAAATATATCGTAAATTATACATGTTATTGCAGTCTTAAAAATTATTATTATTCATTTTATGTGTAAAATCCACCTTCCAAATACAGACCTAATTACAACTGGTATCCAGAATGTACCCAAAATAACGACTGATAATACATGTTTTAGAAAGTAATTTGCATAAAAATTACCATTACTAGTAATAGAAAAATAACTTTACCAATATCTGAAACATTATATTTTAAAGTTATTTTATCACTCACATTACAGATTTCTCTTCCTAATTACAAAGAATTTGTCTCATCTTTTAGGCAAAATTAATTTTAAAAAAATCTTTATCACATAGGAAATAAACAAGAGGGGAATTTTCCTACACGTTATCCTTAAAACGAAGAACGTTTAGTTGTCTTTGATCATTTATTCCACAAAAAATAAAAGACGATGATTATGCATTTAATATTGAATTAGACACAACAAAGTAGTTTGAGCACTGTCTTAGTCACGTGGCTATTGAACACGCCAAACCGTCTAAGAGTAAGAATCTCTATTTTGCCATCAGGAAAAAATGTTGTTTATCTTGGAAGATAGAATACTGTTCAACAAAACATGCTTATAGCGTTATCAAATACAAGGTTAAAATGAAAAAATTACTGCGTAAACAGATACCATAGTTATGTATGTTTTTGTGGGTAAAAATTAATCAAAGACAGAAATCTTCCTCCCCTTTTTATTTGGCAGCACCATGTCTGAAAATCCAAATCCTGAAATTGCTATTAAATGTTTAACGTGGAGCAGAAGAATTCCCTGCTGTGCTTTTGATGCGTTATTGTTTCAAATCTAATAGGAATTTCAGGATTTGAAAATGATAGGATTTTTGTGAAAATTAAAATGATATCCTGACGAGGTTTATTTAATTTCATTGGTTTTGAAATGGTTAAATACTAAATTATTGATTGTTGATTCCTCAGAACACGTAATTCCTATCAGAAGTTTAATAATAGTGCATCAAAAACACAGCGTGAAATTCTTTCGTTCTCTTCGTTTGTTCTCTTCGTCTCTAAAATCAGCTGGCTAAATGGTATTCATTTCATGTCTATGAAAAATGCCGGATTCCCCTTGTACGTCTATGTTATTATTTGAATATTTTGGCACTTAAGAACATCAATTTAGCGCATGCAGCGTGGAATTCTATTGTCCCAAACAGCTCCTTTTCATAAACTCAGTGCACACCTGTTAATGCAAAAACAAGCGTTAAAGTTGGTTTATTGCCTATTATTGCCTAATGCCTATTGCCTACCAGACCAGCGTTCTGTAATAAACCAACATGCAACATTTAACGCTTGAAAACGAGCTGAATGTGAAATGAATTACAGGTATATACCATTGCAACGAAATCAATTACATGCACATGCAGCAAAGAGAAACAGTTTATTTATCCCCGTTCCCTTCCAATCAATACACGTCGTAGTTTAGCCGGAGTCGAGCCTAATTACCTTCAGATCAGACGTGCAATATTCATGAGGAACCAAGAGGCAGACGGACACCAGGGGACGAACCTCATCACTCGACCTCCCGTGGGAGACGGGTAATCATTAAATCTCCACTTAAGCATCTCTATTATACAGCGGGCTCCGTAATCTCTTCACAGTGCAGCCCCTAACGTTTATTCTAGGTTTTTCCTAATTCTTTTCCTGTTACATCTCCTGAAATTATAATCATTTTCTACTTACACAGTGTGCTCTTTAAGGGTTTCCATATAAAGCATGTACATGTATAAGAGTATGTAAGGCAGATGGAAACAACGTCTAATTGAATTGATGTCTAATTATGTGGAAACAATTAATAGGTGGCATAGACGTACACCAATAGCGGAGGCATTAGCACAGAGATAAAATGAAGACCACTTCAGCCTATGAATTAGGCAGATTAGGCAGGGAATTTATACCATTATCAGTAAATAAATGATAGTTGTTAGTAACTAATTCCAGTTCATTACTGAATGTTGTCCTCTTGAGGTTACTATTATTACTAAATCTAGTCTAAATTATCCTGCCCTAACTTGGACGAAACAAATAGGAAAAACCCGTAATGGCTGGATTGGACACTCCTTTTTCACTGTTTAGAGTTCACCTGAAGCAACATCTTTTCACAATACCTACAGGATTGTTCCCAAATAAAGCGCTGGGCTCTAGGTCATTTTAAATATGTAATGTATGCTACTGTTTCACATTGCATTGATCAGTTTGCTACAATAAGATATTGTGACATGTCTTTTTTACAAAATATAAATGAAAGAATCTCCACATTCAGTCATAATATTGATCAGCTCGTGAAATTGCTATCAATTGGGAAACGTTCAAAACAAAAGAGAGAACAAAAGAATTCCGTGCTGTGCTTTTGATATGCTATTTTTTTCCAAACTGATAAGAATTTCAGGACTTGATTGTGTGCAACTGCTAAGATATATTGCAAATTATTTCATTTTAGCTTGTTTTATTTTAAATAACTTACTCAGGAACAATACGGTAAACTTCAGATTCTTCATCCACTCTAATTAGCATTGGGACATCAATAGAAAACTGTGTAACTTTGCTTTGACGTAAATGTAAATACACTGGAGCATAAAATACAATAAAAATATTTGCAATTGCTCCTTGACAACTGTAGATAAGGAAATTAAATTCATTTGACTATTATGATTCCAAAGAATGGTTTTTTATTCTTCTTTATACTTGGAGGCGTCACCCCATACGCAGACTGTTCCATTAAAAAAATTCTCATCACATTTAATTATTGACAAGTTATCGATGTGACTTACCACTTCAAGGAGCTTAACCGAACTGGATTACATCACACTATTGATACCCATAGAATTACAAGATAGATCTACATTATGAAATGTTCAATTACATCTCTTTTGTTGAATAATTTGGTGCCACTGCTAAAGCGGGTTACGCTTGCTGTTGCGCGCAAGCTCCGCCTATTTTAGCCCAGCTTAACTACATATACGCCGAACTTAGCACAGATTGCCTAGTACGGGGCTAGCTACAGAGTACACCGCAGCTGCAACGCAATACTTTGGCAGGCTAGACAGTCAGTAATACATGCCGCCTTACGTATGTTTCACTGTCCTTGGGTTTTAAATCCATGGTGGATTTGTCGCTTGCGTGCTTACCCGCTAACACATTGTGATTATTAGAATTACTTCCAATTAAAACCCAATTTCCACCCAATAGTGTTTGCATCTCTGTATATGAGTGTTAGCAGCAAGCCAGCTAGCCACACTTTACACGCTATTTTTAAAGCACAGGTGAACCTGCACTTACGGGATGAAAGCCACAACTTTTCAGATTAGGTAGATTTGGCAAAGAAGTTTATATTGTTTTAAGTGGTACATGGCAGAGGTGAAGTAAATGAAAAAATTAAAAAATACGTAGTCTGTGGATACTATTGTAATATTTGTGCTGAGGTGCATAGACTATTAAATGCATCTAAGAAATTTCTAATAAAATATCCGCACATTATATGTTACTCAAATAGTCTAGTATTGTAAAGTTTCCAATTGATAGCATAACTTTCTATGGGATATGTTTATCCGTGGTAAATAAGGTCGTCGTGGGTGTGTTATTCCATCAACTCAGCTCATTATATCATTCCAGGACGTATGTTAAATGAATTGATGCCACAGCTATTAACCAGACAATTATGTACATAAATATCTAAATGGCAATGGTATTAGCGGTTCAAGCTGCCCGTTATATGTCAAACTGTACGTATGGGAGTATGAGAGTATTTCTGAAATCTGGAGGTTGTACCGAATCAGTGATCGTAATTTCCTTGAGTAATTCAGTGACATTACAGGTAGAATCTGACGATTTCATATGATACATTTTATTACTTTATCCTTAGAGTTATAAACTGCACTAGACTATTTTAAACTTGTGCGCCAAGGATGGAAAACAACGTGTACCGTGTGACCGCATGTCAGAACTCCAAATGTGCCGATAAACCGTTTACATGTCAAACGACCCCACTTGGGGGTTTTAACAACAGATTGTGAAATTGCTATTAAAAATTTACGTCCGAATTTCAAAAACTCAGCATGAAATTTTCAATTAACTTTCATGCTGACTGAAAGTACCTTTGGTTTTAATAACTAATGTTAAATGAATAGAAAGACCGTTACCTTACATCTGTCGAATGACGTCACAATTTTAACAAAGAAAACAAAGTCATGACAACTGGACTATTTTCTGGTATTACTTTTTGGAGTAGGAAAGTGGAAAGCGAAAGACCACACCCTCTGTCGATTTCATTCGACAGACAATAAATGGCTGTTGTAGACTTATGTACGTCAACTAAAGTAAACCTTTAACCAACGGCATAAACGGCAGATTTGTACAATGCGTTTACGTTCATGGTTATGGAAACTTGCTTTTAAGTTCTCTAATAAAATGCGTCATTGGCCCAAATTACTGAGGTTCGTACATAACAATAATAACATGTCAAACATATCTGAGCTGACATGTCTGTATGTAATGTTATCTGACAGACGGAAGGACTCATTCACCCGTTCTCTCGGTAACTCAATTATATCTCTAAGTGATCATCAAGTTAGCACTTCAGCTGAATGTCAATCTCTCTCAATACTTCGCCGTCTCCTGATTGATTGTCATATCTTTCCTACTGTTCATATGGTAAAGTGCTAATAGGAAGGTTAAGCGTCACGTTTTTAAAAACAAATACGCCCATTATGTGACATTTTAAAATTATGCTTTAGTTTTATTTATGGTGCTAAGTGAGGAAACCAGTGAAGCAAACGTGACGTGTAATCGAGTAATCCTGTGACGTTAGACGTTACGTCCTGGCTATCAGAGTTACCTGTTAAAATACCAAAACACAGTGTCTGTGTTTTCGACTCCCCTTCTCTTTCCTTCATTTTCTTCAGTGAACAATTTCTCACTAACCATACCTTTTCCGATTCATAGCGTGGCGTAAAAACATGGTGCTCAAGCTCACTAACATTTGAATCCTTCACGTTTTCATTGTCATAAGCATTTATCGATGACACCCAGTGTTAAGCTACGTTTTTCTTTCGATTATTCTTTTGCAGGGTTTGTAACTCTCCGGAGCAAATACATATAAAATTAAATAAAACTGTCTTTTATTGGTAACTAGACAATAAGCTTCATTAATTGTGCAAACACTTTAATGGTATTTTTTTCGACTAATTCTATGTTAATAATGAACACATATCCTGCCGGAATGGAGCGGTGAATGGAATGTGAAGAACGAAATGAACAATTGGGTTTTAACGTAACTAAGGGCATTAGTAAAACATGTAAATTAACTACACACATAATTGTTACGAACTGCCGCTAGTTTCTTCCGAAGTAATCAGAAATTGATATTCTAAAATGATGGAATTAACTTCAGTTCCTGAAATTGGAGACACAAAATCTCCTGACTGATGCCAATAAACGCATAATGTTAAATTTAATTGTTAAAAGATAGCAATATATTCAGGCACTAACAGGCGTTATTGACAGCATGGAATTTCCTTAAATTTCCATGGTTTCCTAGTTAAAATGATATTTCTGAAATGAAGATGACGGTTTGGCGTTTCGTTAAAACTCAATTTGCCCTTTGTATGTAATAAGACTTACCGTGATACCAGTCCGGATTGGTAAGACACATAATCCCGAGAATAACAGCGATGGTACTGAGTACCACCCCCGCATAACGGCTTTTCACAAATATCTTGTGCTCCCAGAAGGCCACTAACGTATTCCATTGGTTGACAGAGATTTTAACCTCTTCTTTAGCATGACGATTCCTGCTTCCTTTCCTCCCTCCTTTTGGAGGTAGCTTCACCGTAACCTGTTCATATATCCGCTCTGATTGCTCTAGGAGTTCATCTCGTATAATATGTGTTTCCTCCAGCTCTGGACTCACAAACATCACACTTTCCTTCCTGGCTTTCCTCACTGGGGTCGGGACCCTATTCTGCTCCAGTTCCTTTTGTCTCTGCTCAATGGAGTCCAGCCTTCTCTTGAAACTTTCCCTTCTTTCTTCAGACCACTTCAGCCATGTGGACTGAGTGTTTTTACCCAGAAAATATCCATCCACACTGGATTTCCTGGTAAGAGAATAAGTAGACCCTGCCTCAGATGAGGGTAAGGATCCTACAGGGGAGTAAGAACTCCTTCTGTTTGCTCTCTCAAAATATCTATTCATGTCATCCTCTTCTTCCTCAACCTCATGAAACTGTACATATCCCTTAGTAGTCCTGATTTGGCTGCTTGAGTCTCTTCTGGTCTGAGCTGTTGTTACATGATGAGGGTTCCTTGTTTCTTCTGGGTCATAGCTGTCTGTATATGAAGGAGCTGATACATAAGGCCTTGGGCTCTTGCACTGAGGATTCTCTTTGAAGTCTGCTTCCTCATATTTATCAAACGTTTCTGATGTATCATAGTGCACTGACCTTGGTACTGATTTAAAGTGTTGTCTTTTAGACCTTGGAGAGAGCTCTTTGATGTTAACTCCTAGTCTTGGTAGAGGTACATTATTAGGGGATCTCTGGTGGATGCTTTGCTCAGGGGAATGATCAAGAGCGCCCCCAGTCGGAGAGGGAGCCCCTCCACCATAACCACTGGTCTCTGTGGAGCTGAGAGTGTGTAACCTCTGGAGGCTGTCTCCCAATCCACTCGTCTCAGCTGAGGAATGAGCATGAATCTTCTGCAGGATGTCCCCCTTCTCACCTTCTTCCCCTCCTGCACTCCCACTCCTGCAATCCGTCAGTTGTATAGTTCTCTTTGGCTTGAGCCCAGGCTGCAGTACATCATTATTAGTGGTACCTATCGTGCCGGTCGTAAAACCTGGAAAGTTCTCCACCGGACTACGCTTTAGTCTTTCCATGATGATTAAATAAATTAGCTTGAGGTAAACAGTCTGACAGCCAGTACCTAATGGATTCCTTTCTGGCTTCCTTACAGCACAATTCACCCTTAATCCAGTTAACCAACGCTTCGCATCAAATCCAGTCTAGACTGCTTAACACGCAACCAATTGCTTCAATATGTTGTCCCAAGGGTATCCGGATAGCATGGCAATAATAAATAATTACCACTGAGGAACTTCAATGGCTATATAATGATAAAATATTAATTACACATCACATATATCCTCATTCTACACATTCTACATATGATATTGACCTGAATTGCTCTGATGTTTTGTTATGCACATAACAGGCAAACTATTGATGCTGTATAATCCACTAATTACCATTTAAGATGTAAACACGGAACATTATGGATTTCGTATACGTCTATGCAGGAAGATGACAATGTGTGCATGTATGTATGTGGGTTAGTCTCAACACCTACTATACAGCTCCATTCCCACGGATTTCCCACAGGTAGAGTGAACAGCAGCTTCACAGGACAAGCCTCATATTGCCATTTCACATCCAGTTTATTACATGCATACGACCAGTAACATGCATTTGCTCACATACCCCTGGACACATCCATGATTGTGATATGTGAGGATTTCAGGAATTCATAACACTGTCCACTTGCTCATCAGTCAAACTGACTATTATTGGAAAATTATTTAAACTCACTTGTTACGGGACGCTTAACTTATAATAGGAATTTCATGATCTGCAGTGAATTAATCGTTGTGACAAGCACAATGTCTGCTAATATAATGATAACAACATTGTAAGCGGTAACACGTAGTACTGTTTGCAAATGCAGAATCAAACCTTATGTGAAGTGTTTTATTTGCTTGAAAATAAAGTGGACTGATCTATTTGCTGTATTCTTTATTGCTAAATCTATTCACAACTACTCAAGGTTGAATTATATAAAGTCTTTCGATGGCTCTTCAATTTTGGAACAACTTTCTTAAATGACAACAACATACTGGTGTTGTTTTTTTGCCGTATGCAGTGGCGGATCCAGGATTGCTCGTAGGGGGGGCGCCAACCCTGGGGCGCCCCAATTTTTACCCGATTTTAGCGCAAAAATCCCCAAAAACTGCATGAAAATGAAGAAATTTTGGCCCG
>JBCAUI010082548.1:0-19601 GCA_038406195.1 Haplosyllis anthogorgicola | reverse complement strand
AAAGGAAGGTGATGATCCCTGGGGGGGGGGGTTGGGGAGGGAAACCCCCCCCCCCCCCCATGTGTGATAGACATTTTACCCGGCCTACCCGGGTAATTCTTCTCGTTTTAATAGTTGTCAGAAGAGGAGTGAGCCTCCCCGCCCCCCAGATCTGCTACTGTATATGACAATTAACAAGATTTGTCATTCCAAACATCGCAGTCCTTTCTATGGTATTTTGTGAGGTTACCGGTACCCTTGTTTTGGACTTGGGTAGAATTTTGGCATCCCTTGCATCATGAAATTTTTAATGCATTGGTGCACCCAGAAAAAGGGCGCTGCTGGCTAGTGTCCCCTACCAACCGCTGATAATTTAGAAATGCATGTAGGGATTCGGACAAAAATGTGGGAGAACATCCTTCAAATGAGAAATCTGGGGTCTGGTCAGCTTAATCCCTAGATGAATACCTGTTATATATTGCTTTTGTAGATAATGAAGCGTGAGGGTTTGACGCCACAATCCTCTTGGAGCGACATCGAATACGCAATCAGGCAAAACCTTAACGAGCAGGACATCACCGACTTCTTCAATTACAAGTGAGTAACGTTTATTTGTAATGCAGGGTGCGCCCCTGTTAAATACAGTAGAATTTGTCTTGGACAACATCTCCTGAACGACATCCTACCTTTTTACGACACTTTTCACTGTACCCAAAACTATTGAAACTAGTTTAAATTACGTTGTCGTGGGCGACATCCTGTCATTTACAACACTTTTGGGAGGGAAATGTTCAGCGTCGACAGCCTATGAGCTATTAATAGAGCAGCCTATAACCCTACAGGTTGTAACGCATGTATGCACCAAGTATTTTTCACTAGAAACTGATACCTCCAATGTTTGATGAAGTACAATTTTTAAAATGTATTTTTCAGAGTGCTGAGCATCAAGGCGAATGTTACTGAGGAAGCGACTGGCAAGACGCTCCCCGGCGACTTCAAAGTCAAGTTTATCATGAAGGTGAAGTCTTAAAAACTATTCTTTATTTTGTAAATAACATTTAGCCTAAGTGGAGGTAAAGTTTTAACTGAAGAAGACGGTTAAAACAATGCCACGTCAAAAACAATAAACTGATAGGATAGGATAGTCTGCTGGCTGTCACGTGCTGCCTGCAGAAGATGTAAAGCAGGAAGAGGCAAGCGTTAACGCCCGACTATCACACGTGACCTCACGTGCGAGGTCCTTAAGTGATCGGTTCGATCCCCATCTGGGGTCTTATACTTTTTCAGCACAAATTGGGCTTTGTTGACGAATTAATTTGCTCTTTATTAACTAACACTGTAGCAGGAAGCTGCATGACATCTGTTTGGCTTAACATCACAGTTCTAAAACATGTTCTCTTTATTTACAGGAAATACAGTTGAGCTTCAGCAGTCAAATGGAGAAGAACTTCAAACCCGGTCTACCATTCCAGGCTATAGTAAGTTACTGACAATGGTGAACTCATCCTATTTTAGGGCAGACTTTTTATCGGCACTAAAAATCGAGCATTATGAAGAGAAACCAAAAACCAAGAATTAGAACCCAAATCGCACAAACTTGGAAATTTCTGTAACTGCAGGAAAAAATAGTGTCGATTTTGTGAATTTTAACCGAAAATAACAAAAATATGTGGTGAAGTAAATTTTTAGTTTTAGTTTTGATCTCTGCTCTTGGAAATCAATTTCTCTCGATTAATGAAAATTTATGCGTTCATTTTTATTGCGAATAAAATATAAAAAAAAAGAAAAAAAAGAAAATATTGATCATCGTTGACAACTACATGACCTGTATTTATAACTATTTGTCAGGTTGAGGTGAAAGATTCAGAGAACAACCCAGCCACACCCGACATGCTGAAGAACAACATGGGAGTACCGCTTACCATGAACCTCAAAGGTATGGTGTCCTAAGTAAAAATGTAGTGGTCTCAAAAAACACCGTCTACCTCCCAAATAAGTTGGTGGAGTGGGGGGGGGGGGGGGGAGAGATGTTTAAAGTGTGACCGAACTGGAAGCAAAGATACTCCAACCAGGAATTTGTTTTGCTGCCTCATCATTATATATTCAAAATTACTAGTAACATTGTTTTATTAAAGGTGTAACCGCTGCACTCCCGTTTTATCTTGATATCACTGAAAATACCTGGTATGAAATAGTGCCAAATTTCTTAACGAGATAACTATGAATGCAAATGTGCATCTGCTGAAGCTGTTCCTTATACTTATAAATGTGTGCACACCATTTGCGCAGGATAGATTTTAGCAAATATTTCGGTCGCATGGGCGGACGCCCTCTCCCACACGGTTCGAATTATGTTTATTTTCATGCTGTTTCACTGGATCTGCCAGTAGGTTGGGTCTTATGTTTACAGTCTACAATGTGTTGTGACGATATATATTTACAGTCCACAAGGTGTTGTACTTCTACTGGCCGAGCTGGGAAGCTTACAACAGAGACACAGACAAGAGCCAGGGGCAGATCGAAGCTGATGAGTCCTGGATGTACGGAGGTAGGTGTTAAAGTTTGTATTTAATGAGGACCTAGCAGACCACTATTACCTAGTGTCACCAGCGCTTCACAATTACTTCAAACACTAGCAGAGAATTCAATTCAACTTTGGTTGATTGGCCATACCACATCTCAGACAGGGACAATGCCACATCTGTTCACTCTAGTGCAAGCTAGCGTCAATTAGTGGTTCACACATTGCATAAGGATGCAACTCTCTGAGTCAAATGGGACCACCCAGATATTAACCCACGAAGTCTGGGTTAGAATCATCGTCTAGCTGTCATTTTACCGGGTAGTCTGTCTGAATAAGAGCCTATTACGTTGGTTAAATTCACTTTGGGGTCAATTTCTTTTGTTGCTCTGTTTTGAACTTTCGTGAATGGTCAATAACCAGCCAGAAGTTGACACACAAATTACAGAACAAGTTAATTTCAAAAATGTTTACTTTGAAAAAGTGTCCATTAAGAAGCATTGTATGTGTATCACAACATAATATTACTCAAGGAAGTAAAACACAATTGCATGCTGCAGTCTGTTAAAGGTCTGTTAAAGGCACTGACTGAATCTGTTCTCTCGTTTCCCAGGTCACCGTGGAGATAAGCGCACAATGATCCACGAGTGGACCCTCAATGTTCCTACTGACGGTGTCGTTACGCAGAGCTTTGACGTTCCTGAAGATACCAACTTTGAACGTATCGAGTTCCAGGTGACGTTTTAGGTTTCAAATTTAGGCTCTTTGTCTATCGAATGAAATTCGATGAGCCTCTGTGGTCTTTAGCCTGAAAAAATTGACATCAGTTCATCCAATGTTCCACTATTATACATCGTGTCGTAGTTTGCACTGTGACGTCATAAAATACAATGTTGCATGGAAACATGGGGCTAGAAACCGTGTTAGCACATTCGATAGATAATTGGAAACTTAGTAATTGCAAACTCGTTATTTTTGACGGAAACCGCCACTGCCCCCTCTGTGGGACCAGTGTGCAAACCATTTCGTGGAATAGTATGATGAACAAGTTTGAATTTTAGACTGAAGGTGAGAATCATCAACCTCTTGGTTAGCAAAGTAAATTATATTGCTGACTGTTTATAGTCAGGTTAGTGATGCTAAATGTAGTGTGCATAGCATGCGTGACTGCATTACAACCTAGCTGCTCAGGTCTCATTCGCTGCACTTAAACCTAGTGTGGGTTCCTCAATAGTCACGATCTTCCAGCACGTAAAGGTTTGGCCACACCAAGCTTCAGCGTTTACTTTAACTTTAGCATTTGCTTTCAAAAGTGAATGGAAACCTGTAATGTTTAATGGAGTGGCCACACCACGCTTTAAAACGTGCTTTGCCGCTTGGTGCGACAAGCGTCTAGCTAAAGCAAAAGCAAACGCTAAAGCTTGGTGTGGTTGAGCCCTTAGCCTTGTCCGAATTTTCAATATAATTTTACGGATCGTTTTAGGCGACGATGGAGGACCGCTACGGAGAGGACATCGAGATGAGCCATAACGTGAATGCGCACAAGACGGCCACGAACAATCAACTGTCGCTGACGAAGACCCTCGTACCCGGAGGCAAAGATCAGGTCAGTTGCGTTACGTCATTTGTATTACTTATTACGTATTATACTGTTTTAAGCACAGGTCTCTGAGCTGTGATTATTTTGTTGCGGCAGTTCATCGTATTCTTCGGTAAAACCTAAGCTGCCATCACAAGTGTGAAGCTGTCACCTCGAGCGATAGATACAGTGCCAGGGGTAGGTACGGGAACTCTACTGATAGGTTTACCAGAATAACAAGTTACACTATAAAATCTACGCTTTATACACAACGCTAGAAGGGTCTTTATGTTATAGCTGGGGATTAAGCCGATGTGATAATGAGAATCCCTATGCAGACAATAGACTGCATATTCATAAAATATTTTGTATCCAAAATTATGAAATGCTAGATTCCACCCATTTCTAGTCATTTTAGATGTTTCACAGAAAAAAAAATTCAATTTATTTTGTTGGAGCTGATACTTTGAGATTCCACACACGGTGGCTTTGTGTACTGTTCGGATATCTTTGTTAGGCTTTTGTGTGGACATAGGGTAGTTGTGCAGGTGCTTGACTTTTAGGGTTGTGAAGGCGTGGCGTGACGTAACAATTACACACGAACCCCAAGTGTGAACTGTCAAATCAGTGTACATAGCCCAGTTGTCACAAATGCAATCTCAGCAGTTTAAGACACACAAACTGTGCAGATATGAAATGGCATTACATGTCTGACTTCCACTCAGCAATAGTAATAGGGTATTAAGTACTACTGGTCCCGAACATTTAAGAAAAATAGGTGACATGTTTTTGCTTGTAAATTATAACTGCAGGTATATTTAATTTAATGCCTAGATCTGAATAAAATAAAAGAATGAGCCACCAGCAGTGAGACATGTATGGAACATTGAATGCTTTATCTATTCATAGATAAAACTTGTACATCAGAAATATGTAAAACATCTCACAACACAAGAAAAGGAGGATACCGAAGAATAACGAAAATGAAAACGGATGATTTCAAATGGAACAAATGAAATAGGTTACATACACATGTTCTTGAATTTCTGAAGAATGAAGGTGGCGGCTATTAAAACCTTAGTCAATTTTCAGTCATATTCAAGTGTACTTTAATGCCCCTTGTTATTCTACAGGAATCCACGCATAGTTTCATCAGAAATTCAGGCACATTAATAACTGTTTCATCGGTTCCATTTAAATTTCCTTATTTTAGTTTTACCTGATAAACTTCACCTGATTAAATTTGACACACGTGTATTGAGCCCAGTGTCAATTTTTCAGGTTAGCGGGTTATGTAAGCACACTAATGAACAGTTTATTTGAAAATAGTGTTTACAAATGTTTCGTAGTAGAAATGATCACTTTAGAAAAAGATAAACTTAGAAAATGTTTTGAGGTAAAATGAAAAATCTATGAATAATTGAAAATTGCAAGTTTAAAATTCGAGTTTTATGTCCGAATGAAGTCCTTTTCACATGATTGAATTGAATGTTGAATGAAATTCGTTTTGCCTCCCTATATTTTTTCATTTTGTAATTTCATTACAAACAGCGATGGTAAGACTTTTAACAGCTCAATGAAATTTATCCAAAGCATTTTATTTTTTACAAAACAGTAGAACAGACATTTATTAATTGAAATCCACTTGCAGATTCATTGACCACAAGTGGCATTCTTATTTTAACAAGGCGTAAGCTAACATGTTATTATTAGGATAACAAGATAAATAAATAAATAAACGACGAACCATAGCATAAAATTTTTTCTATTTTGTGACAATGAAAATCATGCTGTGCCTTTTCTTACAAATAGAACACAATTTCTATTGTCCCAAACATGTGATAATTTCACGAGATGTACTCTGTTCTAATATACATATAATCATACATAAAGTTAAAAAAATATCTTTAATTCAGCATCTTCCGAGTCTCAGCATTCTTTCGTGTCCATTGGCATTAAACGCCATGAAGTCCATGTGTTTCTGAGAGGTTCGAGCCCAGGCTGGGTCAACAACAGGATTGATCCCCTTGCCATTTATGTCACCAGGATTGCAACTGTGCAAGTTTCTGTGTGATGTTGATTTTGGGGGCATGATCTCGGTATAATTTGTAGTTTGAAAATTCCGATTCCAACCGGCAGACGAGTAGTTGGATAACTTTCCATTCCAACTAATCCAAAATAAGAAAGAACACCAGTAATTGTCTTGACATCCTGTTAGGAGACATCATGCAGCCTTCATTATGTTGTTTCTTAACCATAGTGATATCACCAATAATTGTCTTAGCATCCTGTTACTAAGCGACCACCCAGCCAGATGACATCACAATGGCTCAGCCTCATTCTCAGACAAGAAGACTTCCAGTGAAATCTTAGTCCGTTTCAACCTGTCCAAAAAAAGAGAGAGCACTACGAATTGCCATAGCATCCTGTTGCTAAGCAACCATCCAGTTGACATCACAAGGGCTCAGCCTCGTTCTCGGACATGTTGACGACTGTGGTGATGTTGGTGAACTTGAAGACCTCGCTCTTCTCCTTCCGGCAGCACAGCGTCTGCTTGATCGTGTTCCGGAAGTGCACGTTGATCGCGCAGTACAAGACGAAGTTGACAGAGAAGTTGATCACGTTCATTATGTTAAATACGTCCTGCAAAAAACGGAAGAAAACAATTACTCAATTTAAACAATTGATGCAGTTTTAGTTTCAGGGCCTCCAGCAAAAATCGACAGTTTTCCACAACTGTGTAAGCAATTAAAGTCAAATATCTGCACACTATCACGTGACAAGATGTACAAGAGTTATTGTGTCGGAAAACAAAAAAATGTCGTATGGTAAGCATCCTGTGTTTGCATTACATCTGAAATGTCATTTTGTGAAACCCAAGAAGATGCAGTTGATCTGGAGTCTGTTTATTATACTCATTTGTTTACTACTGACCTCACTTTTGCTTGATACTTATGGTAGCGAGACAAGTGTCACCAGCATGCGATGCTGATGCCAAAGTTGTTGTATCCACATCCGCCTATTACCAATTTTACACTGCGGCATTTAAAACGTACCAAAGTGTGTTTTAACGTTTTTCGTACCTGAATGATGATAAATGCGTTGTAACCATGTGGAGAGAACTGCCAGGGAGGCACGTGTTGCGATATAAACTTGAGTATGTCGGAGGGAGTAACCAACAGCATAAACATGGCGACAATAGCGATCAGAGTCGGTGTAAGGCGATGTCCTGCAACAGAGAACACAAGTTAAAGTAAAGTTCTTGCGCTTACTGTACCACTAATTTATGCCATCACAAGCTACCATGTCAACCCCTCCCATATTGGAACAAGAACATCCTACACCCCACTCAGGGATCGGCGCCTCAGCTTTTGCTGGTACAAATTTTACACATGAAGCAATGGGATTGAGAACCACTTTAGGGCTTGAACTTCATTCTGTGTTATTGGCTAACTGTACAGGTGATGTTACACACCAAGTCATTACATTCAGTGCCGATTGGATGGATATCGGTACTCTTTCTGATTGGATGAATGCAGATCATGTGACCTACCTGAATCATCATGCTGCGTGTGATTGGCTCGGTAGAGGCGTCTCATCCTGTTGGATTGTTGCAATGCACGAATCAGGCACACGTTACAGAAGGCTAGGATGATCACAGGGATGATGACTCCAATTATCGCCCATGCCATCCAATATGCGTAGACAAAAGTCTGATTATGGTAGAGAGCTGTAATGTCTAAAGCGTAGCAATAACATTGTTCTGCGCACTTAGTTTTAATAATGTAATATCTCCAGAATCCAGGCAAATTAAATAAAATTGCCAGGAAAAACACCATACCTATGATTACTTTGGTAGCTCTGATGTCCACCATCCATCTGGCATGTAGCGGATGGCAGATTGCTAGGTAACGTCCCATTGCCATGGTCACTGTCAACCAGGTGCTACTCAACATGAAGGTATTGAGGAATGGTTCATAGTAGACTTGATAGTAAAGTAAGGGTGTCACATCGTCCTCTGTTACGGAGAGAACTTCTGCTCCAGCCACTGATTTTGGAAACATGACCAAACAAAACAATAGGTCAGATGCTGCCAAGGCAACCAAACCAACATGCACTGACTTTTCCATTCTGTCCATTGTTCTCTTCAGTTGTTTCCTTGTGAGTATCAGCAGGTTCAAGATATTACCCAGAATTCCAAAGGTGAGAATCAGAGGAAGAAATACATTATAGAGGATGACACGTGAGTTGCCCGCTGCTCTCCCTGCGTCACTCATATTCTCAGCTAGTGCCATCAAAGATATGTTGCGTTTATATTCTACACAACTCATTTTTTCGGTAGTTATTGATGTTGTTATCGTTGTTGTTACTATTAGATAATACGACAGTTGGAAATTGGAACTTAAATTGCCAACATAGATGTTTCAGTTATATATTTGGTTTGATGTGCAGAGTCCATTCTTGGAAGTAAGGATATTCCATGGAAATGGTCTCCGAATAACTTGCCTGTTTCTTTGATCATTCATTATAACAAGTGAATTTGTCCAGTTCATAAGAATTTACAACGTTAGTATGGCGTATATGGCTTTTTTGTGGAAACATGTTCTGCTGTCAGGCTTTCGTAGGATGAATAACGTTGAGTTGCTTAGCAACTGATGATTCAAACTGTCCAATCAATTGTAACAGTTCCTACGTTACTTCCAATTGACGTCGCGTTTCACGCTGGCGTAAAATTTGTCGACGTCACAATGTTTCGGACGCAAAGCGTAACGTCGTTATCATGTTATCAAATGTAGCAGATTAAGATACAACAACAGTCGATACAAAACTAGCTATCCTAACCGAAACAATGCAATCCAGTATACACAATACGAGTAATACGAATAATCCACCCTGGAGGGGACCTGTACGTTTAGATGCTGAGATGAGTCCAGGTTCTAGTTGGTTGCACCTTCGTTCCCAATCTGCCAGATACAAAATGAGAAAGGTTTTTTTTAAAGGGTTAAAAAAGTACATTCACAGGCAGATCATTAACTTATTTCCTTTGCGTTTTTTCGGCACTTGCCTGCAGTGTAACCTTACTCGAGCAGTTAATGATAAAGAGACTTCCCCAACCATCATAAACGTTAGTTCGTTTCTACACGGAATGTAAAAAAGAGCAGCTGTACTGTCAGTATGTCCATACCGCGTTGAACAAAGGTGATTCTGTATCCAAGTATCCCTCATCTTTAACATTCTACCACTCTGCTTGACAATAGCATTGTCGAAACCTAATGCAGAATCCATGCTGCCAGTAGTGATTTCTTAACAATACTACATGAATATAGGTCATCTTATTGTTTCTATAAGTTGTCTCTATCAGTTGAACAAATATGTTAACATGAGTTTGAAGTATTTAACTTATGGTTAGGATAAGTGAATGTTTTATTGTTTTAACCGTTTACAATGCATTGTCCACTGATAAACGGTCTCTGATACAACGTAGGCTTGGAATGTAGCAATCTATTAATAACTTAATTATTAAGTCAGCTGATGATACCGATTCAAAACAATGGTTCTGATATTAGTAAGACAGGACAGGGAATACTACTTTGAATTTGTACACTTATTAAAAGTTTATTGCATACAACAGTAGCTTTCTATTTGGGAAACAACTTGTAAATCAGTAATCGTATTCGGCAGTAAAATTAAAATCTTGCCGCAGTAAGGAATTTTTTTGTTCAATCCTAGCACGAAAGAAAACGAATGTAGCGAGATATTATAATGGCCTAACGTCATGTCATCTATGTAACTGACGTATTTTCTTCAAGTATTTTCTCAATAAATGCAGAGGTTGCAAATTGCACTCCACAAAATAAAATATAAGACTATTTGTGCAGTTTAGGTAATTCCACCCAGAGTACAAAGTGCTAATCTTAGTTCGTTTAAAATGTCTTACTATATTGGCAGCTCCTTAAAATATTGCATGCAGTCTGGCGGCCAAAACCCCTTATGGTCAGTGCATGCAATCTGTAGCATACTATAGCAAAGTGAAAGAACAAAAGAAATACGTGCGTAGATGTAGGTAGGACGGTTTAAAATATAAATAACATTATAAATGTCATAACCATATTAAGGTAATGGGTAATGGCAATCAGGCCTAATCTTACTTTATGTAGTAATAGCAGTAATACGGTCAGGTAAATGCCGCTTACTTCTTACGGTAGTGTTCAGCATTTACGAACGTGTAAGGTAATTTACGAAGCTATAAAATAATATAATTTGCTTTGCAGCCAATAACAACATAAAGACGTGTGGTGTAAAATATAAAAATAAATGCAAGAAAGTGCGACTATTCCACAAGGCCATATTAGTTTGTACCTACCTGATCACTTTAATGGGTGGCCGTTTTGAGAAAGGTCACACAGGTAAGCCAAGCATTTCAAAATGCCAAAACATGAGCACCAGTGGCTCTATCAAAAGTGGTTGTGTGGGTGATATACAGAACAACCCTTACCACATGCACTACAGCTCTACACCCGCGAGGGCTGACTGACGTAGAGGGTTATACAACACAGCTGTTTGTTAAAATTCACTCTTTGCTAGTGTTCCGTGAAATGTTAAAAGACAAGTACAATTCATGATCACCCAGTCTTCATACAATTATCTCTATTTAACGACCATAACAAGTTAGCTTAAGGTTTTAATTTGTCTCTAATATCTCTAAGTAAAAAGTAAAAAGTCTGACAGAGTGCGAGAGTTGTACTCAGCCACCCTTGCCAAGAGGGCAACAGCTAATACCCCGCTTAGAGTAGGCTCAGAGACGTGCCAGTATACAAAACAACACATAAGCAGCAAGCACTTAAAGAGTGGAGAGTGGAACACAGCGGTGTCCACCCCATTCCACCCCAATAATTCGTATTTAAAGAAAGAAATTGCTGAAGCCCTTCAAAATCGTGTTTTGCATTGTTCTGATTGTTTTTGATATATTCGGAATTCCCCAGATATACGTATAATATGATTTAGAGCTGTGACCTGGAAATAGGGAAATAGGGAAAAGGCAACAAATATTCACTTCCAGGAATTCCAGGACTTTTTCTTGGAATGTTTCGTGTTTTGTATTGGTTCATTGGCAAACGGTGCAAAGGGGCGCCATTACGTCGTTTATTGTTTATAATTCCGTGTGTAATCTACATACTTTCTTGGAAATAAAGACAAAGCTTTACAAACTTTAAGTAGCGCAAATAACATTAACAACTTTAAATAGAGCTTGTAATTGTTTAACTGCAACAGTAATTCGAATAAATGAATTACTTTACATTTTGAACATCACGTCCTTGTTCCCTTGTAGAGTAAACAACATGTTATTTTGTCTCCTGCAGTTACAACTGCTTTCAATTTGGATGGCCGAGGATCACAATCGAATAAAATGGGATTAAAAACTGTCCCATGTCGTCAGCCACACTTGTCGTTTATCTTAAGTATCCCAAATATTTACAAAATGCTTTTCAATATTATTTGGTGATAACACTCGCAATCCTTTCTCTGGACCAGCGCGCCATGGTATTTCCGGGGCCACTGGTACCCTTCTTGTGGGCGGGTGAGATGGGTTTGTCATTGGGTTTGACAAGTATCTTTCATTTGTAGAACTTTGGTCCACGTGGCCACGTGTGTCCTAATGTCGCGCACTCGGACTGTTACGAGGACCTACTGAGGGAATTCCCATTGAACTTACCTGTCCGGATCTGTAATTGAATTAACAATCACATGTCAACTGAGAAACTGCTTCCTTTATATAAGGGCAAGGGTCGCGGGATAGTTTTAGCCTTTTTGTTGGCATGGAACTTTTTTCTGAAACAGACCAAAAAACATTTGGAACTTTACCATAAAACGTGTCGATATTCCTGTCATTTGATACAGAACGTGGAATCACGGAGTTATGCAACGCGGATTCCTTTTCAGAATTACATGTTTTCAAGTTTTACCATGGTTTTCTATTGTTCCCAAGATGAAAATCCATGAACGAAAAACTCGAATTTGCATAGTCCACATTCCTCTGGAAAACAAAAATATGTTGTTTCGTATGAAAGCGGACACAATTACGCAAAAACAGATTGGACAGATTAGTCCTCTTGACGGATATAAACGGGTAAAATGGACGGAAACTTAATCCACTTGTAATTACATGACCACCAAGAGGTTGCGCTTTAATATCCTCTTACCGGATTCACTTACGGAAAGTGGACAACTTGTTACCGCCCGCGTATGTGGGAAGGTAATGTTTTCAGTCGTGTCTGTGTGTGTGTCTGTGTGTCAGTCTATGTGTCTGTCTGTCCGTCTGTCTGTCTGGGCTATAACTTTTGAACCACTTGACCTAGAAACTTCATTTTTGGTATGGTGGTACATCTTTATATGATCTAGGTCAAGTTTGAGTATCAAGGTCATTGGGTCAAGTTCAAGGTCACAGCAATAAAGTGTCAAGAAATTTAGCATTGTCTACTAATAGCATTGTCTACTAATATATCACATGTTTGAGGGGGTAAAGATCAAAATATAGGTTTTTGTAATTTTTTCACGTTTTAATAACTATTTGCATTTTAGTGACTATTTGTGTTTTAATGACTATTTGTGAGGCGGGTGGTTCGGCCTTTGATTGGAAGGCATTCTTGTTTTCGTCATGTATGCAGAAATGTCTCGTTTTCGTTCGTGTCTGTGTCTGTTTAGTCTACGGTGCTTGAATGTCTAGATGTTCATGTCATTAAACGCTACAAATTAGATCCTGCAAAAGTCAACTATTTGAGTGATGTTTGCGGCAAATATCTTAGTAACGGGGTATTGCAAGGTCGAGATTATACTAAGGTCAAAGCTCAATTCTTCACGGATTCTTTCATATTTTAGATTTCTGTCAGGATGAGCGATGTGGACCCCTGCATGATTAGAGGGCTTTCAGGTAAACCTTTTATTCTTGGGTTTATTATTTGATTACTGACTTCAAAACACTATACTTACTCCCGAGTAACCGCCGACGCAATCCTTCATTCTTACTTCTTTCGATCTCCTATCGAATTACCGATTCCAGTTCTACTGATGTAAACATTGATTTCTGTGCCACTTTAGAAACGTATATCGCCTACTGATTCTACGATTAACATGAATAATTGATAATTACTTTCAGGGAATAGAAAATATAGTCGTTATCTACTGGAAATGGACAATAAACTACTCATGAATATTTCTATGGATGTTCCCATGCTTGCCAGTGCAATTAACGTTCGGGTGGAAAAAAGACTCATTAACAAAGTGACGATTTACTTATTGTAATCTCTACAATCTAACAGGAATATTTATTATTATATTGTTACATTATTATATTGTTTATTTCCAACTGCCATTGGCATGATATCGTTCTCCAGCTTCAGTGGAGTTGTTACACTAAATACTGAATATAATTTGAAATCATTAAAGCGCTTTACACGTTTTAACGCAGCCTCACCATCCAACCACCTTATTCATTTTTGCTACTAATGACACTCAAGACCTTATTGGTTACTGCTGAGATTTATAAATTCACGTATTAATCCAGAGAGTTCCAAATTCTTTTCATTAACTATGAAATAAAAAGGTATCTATGAAAACATCCAATTTCTATACTACTTCACAACTTGTTTATTTACAATATTATAAATGAGGGAAACCATGCGTCAATTATCGAACGCAGCTACGAACTACCAATTCTCAAATGTCATAAAAGGCACATTTTTTTGTGATGTCCTTTCAAATAAATAATTCATCAAGACCGCTGATCACAAATCATTTAATATGTATGATCACCAGAATATCCCTGCGTCAATAGTTACATGTGCATTAATTATTTACATTCTTTGTTTAAAATTACAAGTACTTATCTTTTAGCAAGGAACATAAAGTTTCATTCTTTAGATCTATATATTGTCCTAATAGGGCAATTAGAATTGTTTTCTTTGCAGAATAATACATGTTTTCGCTCGCAATGAGAGTCATTGTCATCTTTCAAGCTGAACTGTTCGTTCACGCAAATTAAATCTTGTATGTCTCTACTTAGGTACGGACTTCCATGCATATATTTACACATAAATACAATTTTTACATTCGACTTTTTTTACATATCACAGTCAATTTTAGAGATTTATAATTGTGTTACGTTCCCTGTGTCAGGAACAATACGCGTGTGTTGGCTTGTTTTTAACCGATGTGTTGTTACAACTCCTTTTGTATCAAAGCAGTTACCACAAAATAGAAAAGTATATTTGTTCCTTCACCATATTTGTTAGTAATGAGGTAGTCAAGCCATGCAATTCAAAGTACTGCTGCTCCCACTGACGCAAACACTCCAATAAGATCCAGTGCGACTATCCCAATGCCCATGAAACCCATAAATACACTACTGATTATAGCAATTGAGTTACCTCCTTCTGCCTCAGTTACGGGCAGAACTTCCACTTGGGATTTGTCACCTGTAATATTGAACACAATTATTTTTTCCTGTGCAAATGATATTACTACACTAGAGGTGGAATCCACAAAATTTATGTTTCTTATCTACGCAATAAAGACACAGGTCCATGTGGACCTGACCTCATTTGACACCATAGGTTTTTGTGGATACCTTTTACCACACTTTTGTTGCTTACTTAACTAGTTTAAGATTTGGATACTTGTACTTACGAACACACTCCTTAATCCCAGGGTGTCCGTCTGCATCAATCCACTGTCCATTCTCCTGACAGGTTGTGACAGTAAACGTTGGGGTGCTAAAATACATTTTTAAAGATTTAATAACAAATGCTTCAGGTTAATGCTTGTAATTCTTTCATAAAGTAACCAAACAACCTTGCACGACTTTCGAATAGGCTAGTTTTGTGGTAAACTATTACATCTATTACAATCTAAAATCTGTGTAATATATTTTTTGGGCACTAACACCTAAATCAGATCTTCCATCTGTTTTATCTTACCAATTACATTAAATATTTTTTATGATTTAGAACAAAAAACCATGGGTGCACACGACATATAAAAAGTTACATACCTATGTCCTGTAATGAAGTATCCATCGATACACGTGTAGTTGAGACGTTTTAAATACGTATATTTCAATGGATCTGATGGTGAAAATATGTAGGTGTCCACATATGGTACTTTACATTTTATTACTACAAATAAATGAGAGAAAATATGGATTTTCAGTGTAATTCATAAGTCTATACAAAATTCAATTACAAGTCACCACAAGAAAGTCCTGTTATTACCGCCCGCATATGCGGGAAGGTAATGTTTTCAGTCGTGTCTGTGTGTGTGTCTGTCTGCACAGGCTGTAAATTTTATTTTGAACTGTTTGACCTAGAAACTTCATTTTTCATATGGTGGTACATCTTTGTAATATCTAGGTCAAGTTTGAGTAGCAAGATCATTGGGTCAAGTTCAAGTTCACTAGAATAAAAAGTGTCCAATTTTGACAGCCATCTGATAATGAAATGTTCTAATATTTGTGAACTATACACAAGGTCAAGGTAAAACATGGGTCAAGGTCATTTGAATGTCAAATCTTGTTTTTGTCATGAATTCTTTTATGTATTAATATTGGTGGCATTTTAATGATTATTTGCGAAGTGGGCGGTTTGGCTTTCAATTGAAAGGCATTCTTGTTTCATTTGGTTTAGACAGATAATTTCAAAAAAAGTATTAAGGAGCGTACCTGAACAGGCCTCGTATTCCGGAAGCCATTTTCCAAGTTCTTCATCACACTTCAAAAGTTGAACCCTTGTGTCATTATCTTGTCCTTGCAGGTTCCAGCTTGAAACGGAAAATGAGCACATGGACATGTACTTATTGTTACCTTCTCAATAAATTTGGTAATTACTTGAACTCTCTTTACAATGTATCCTGAGATATGCCCAGTCTTAAAATAAGATTCTACTCACATATATCCAGGTCTGCAATACACGTAAACTCTGGTTCCAGCCAACGTTGAATAGTCTTCTGGATGAGGGATGGTGACGTACGCCTTTACCTTCAGCGTGTCACATGTTAGCACTGAAAAATTGAAATCTCAAATATATTTTAACGAACATTTGTAGATTGTGGACTCACCTCTGAATATTAGATAGACCTATTACTGTGTACACGTCTATTACTCAGAAATTTTCTTCTACAGTGAGCATGATGTATCTCCTCCATGTTGTTGTATCTTACACTGTTTTAGTATGACTGGCATTGACTGCTGTTTACTTACTGACACATTCGGAAATGTTAGTTGAAACTTGTCCTCCACTATCTGGTATCTCATGCTTCCACTGCCCATCTGCTTCACATTTATAATCCTTTGGTTTGTTGAAACTATATCCATCATTGTGTTTGAAATGAGATTGACACCTTATTTGGGCTATTTTGGCATAGGTGGTACCGTCTTCGTATGTGGCATACCCATATTTTGGTGTTTTTATATGACCACAATCGATGGCTAAAAATACAGCAAATACCATGTATTAGGCCATTATGACTTTGGTTTAATGTTGCACAAAAAAGTCATGCAAATAAATTATGAGGGAAGTTACAGAAACTGTCTTACAGTTTTGAAAAAAAGCAGAAACAAAAAGTGTGTACAAATATTTACGTTCGCAACTTGACGGTACGTTTTGCCAGGACACCCTAGGATACCCTGCACAGAATACTGTTTTAGTTGATGTTCCATCGGGGAAACTACAAGAAGATAGATATTTGAATTTTCTAACAAAATGGAAAAAAATAGTAGGCAAATATCAGCAAGTTCAAAAGAACTCAATGGTTTGAAACAAGATTATTCTAACTTACAAATGCCCATAATAACAAGTGTATGTAGCATTGGATCCATTCGTGGCGCCAGTGTACTGGTAAAATGCATTGGTTATATTATCGGGTCGCGAACATCTACCAGCTGAAACACATTTCTGATATTATAAATGAACATTACTGTGAAATTGTCTCCAGGTAAGTTTGCTTGTTGCCTGTAGAATATTTATATTGTGCATTGCATAAAATTTAGGCTACGATATCGATAGAAATGTAAACATACGTGCACAGTCGTCAAATTCCTTGTCCCATTCTCCTGTTTCTAAACACTTAATCTCGTTTGATTGTTCTCCGTTTTTAAATCGCTCGACAGCTTCTGCACTGCTGGCTGGACACTCAGCTTTTATAACTTTTTCAACTCTTCTATTCTCTGGGGCTAAACGGTTATTTTCCCACTCTGGAGTCATGGTGGCCCCTGCGGGCTGTTGAAAGTCCGGGCAGTAAATAGCTGTAATGAACCATAAACTATGCAAGTGACACATACATCGCGAAAAAAACACTATGATTTTTTATCTGTCAGATCAGGTTGTTGATGAAATGGTAATTATTTACTTTAATTAACATTTATTTACATGAAAAAAATTAGATTTGTGTATAATTTTTTTCGATGGACTATATTTTTCCTGGTAGTGCTAAAGCAAGAGTGTGGCTACCGGCAACGCAGCTCTTAAGGTTATAATGCCGAAGAAAGGTCAGACTAACCTATACAGTTGGGTGGAATCTCATCAAAGTTCACCTCATCATCCGATATACTTGTACATTGAACTGTTTTCTCCTTTTCTGGACTGTTATCTTCCCACTTGTAACCTCGAAGACATGTGAAGGTAACGGTCTCATCGATCTTTACTTCGGTTTTACTCGCTGTTGCATTTGCTACGTCCGGTATATCGTTGCACTTAATCTCTGTGACGAAAATGCATTGTTCATTAGTAGTTGGTATCATTTGGTAATTCTGAAGGAGTGAGTAGTTTCTTCCTTCCAGAACACATGAAACAACATTTTTTTAAAACTTGGAACGTCATGATGTATACAAAACATTGCCGTGCGAAAATTTGTTACGGTTGAACACCATTCTATTCAGCGAAACTGTTTCAAGTGAAAAAGATGCCAAACAGCTACACGTTACACAATGTAGTTACACGTAGTAAGCTGTACATACATAGAAATAACAGTTCCATCACTATCAACCGTGCAAAAAAGTTACGATTCATGCAGCTCCAATTTGATACTCGTAATTCTTCCTAATTAACCATGAAAACTCTGTATTTTTGATTAAATTACAAGCTCTTACAGATTCCCACAGAAGTGATGACTAAGCTGAAAATAACTTTTTTCTCTTACCAACATATCATGTAAACATACCTGTGCAAACAGGTAGACCATTTTCCCAGTAGAGATGTCCATCAGCACTACGCACGCATTGCGAGTCTATCCCACGTTCTGACTGACCCTTTAGACGGTATCCAGGATGACATTCTTAAAGAAAAAATAGATTCATATCGACCTTAGCTAGCTTGGCATAATGGAAAAAAATAAAGCAATACAAGTCACAATATTACATTGATACAAATAAAGTATAAATTAGATACAAATATGATAAATATGCGATATTTATGGAAACTAATATGATTCTACGATGATTCTATTGGCTCTTTTGCAATGACAGTGGAACTTGTCTTTAACGACACCTGACTTGAACGACATTCTGTCTTTTTACGACACTTTTCACTGTATACAAAGTTGTTAAAACTAGTTTAAGTGAACCTGTCTTGGGCGACACCCTGCCTTTTACGACACTTTTAGGAGGAAATGTTCAGTGTCGCTCAAGTCAAGTTCAACTGTATGCCAAATCAGCCAAATATAATGCAAGGCCTCTTTTCTGTCCATGAAGTGAACAGAGACCCATCTTCAACAGAAGAAAGTGTTTACTCCATCTAATATTGCAGGAGTAAAATCTGTCGATGAGAGAATTATCCTTTATGAATGGCAAACATTATGTCAATGACAACTATGTTGCAGGTGTGAACAGAAGAGGTTGTTATAGTAATGAAAGCTATGTAAAAAGACATGACGGTCATTGATTTCTCACCTATTCTCATCCAACTGTCCTCTGCTAGTGATGGAGCGGTCACATTGGCATGAGCAATATACGGCAAAGCTGGACAGTTCCTTTCTAAAGGTAGTAAAACAACATAACCTAAGTATTACACAGCATTTTCCCATCCATTAAGGACATACGTACACACACATGCAGTCTCTACGCTTTCTGCCAGTCACACCTGCAATATCCAGGAGCCGTTCCAGGTCAGAGTGGGATTGCAAGTCTTTCGAATCATTAGGACCCTCAAATTTATGCTTAGGAGTCACAAGACAGTCATGAAAATATTTAATCGGTTAATTCGTTTTAAAAGTTATGTTCTTCAGTTTGAACCTCATCTCAATTGAGAGCAGCTTTTAATCTTAATAGTATTGTACTCTTTTTCTAAAGGAAATGGAAAGCTAACAACTGGCATTAGTACGATCTTCCCTCCAAACTGATAATACAAATTGTGCCACATCATGTTACACACAATTACATGTATAATAACAAGAAAGCCAAGGGGCTTATGGCACAGCTGAAAGAATGATATCATGATACTTTTGTTTGATGCATTTTTGAGGACAACACAGTTGTGT